>JAYJMI010060882.1:0-11751 GCA_036873855.1 Sarsia tubulosa
ACTATGTTTTACTGCAATGTTTTTTGCTACTATGTTTTGCTACTATGTTTTGCTACTATGTTTTACTACTATGTTTTGCTACTATGTTTTACTACTATGTTTTACGTTCTTCAATTTTATGCCTACTTTTCTTTTTAAATAACTGCTTCGTTGTTTTCTCCAAAACAATAGTTTTACTAAGCAGTATAATTATGGAAAGAAATATTACGAGAAATTTTAATTCGGTAGTGGTTTTTTTATTATTCTAAAAATAACGTAAAAATAATAAGTTGTGTATTTAAAAATGAATTGTGAATATTAAAGAATTTTATCGGGTTTCTAAAAAATAGACATAGAACTTTCGACACTTTTAACCAAGAACGTTTAAAGGTACATTATCGCGATTTTTTTATTGTTTTGTATGAAAAATCAGCTAGTTTCAGGACAGGGATTGAAAACAATATCATTCAAAAGTTATGCGACACGGAAATTTAAAAAAGTTAAAAATGTTAAAAAGCTCTAAGTTGATATCTCAACTTACAGCTCTTTTACATTATTCACATTTTAGGTTTGGAATTTAGGAAAAATGTAAACTTTTAAGAAGGAATTTACATTATAAATATTTAGGATAGAATGTTTATGTAAAATCTTGTGATCAAATGTATCAAAAGCCTTATATCAAAATCATCCCAATTACCAACCCTTTATCAAAATGTTTCAAAATAACGTCATTCAAATATGAAAAAGCAATAGCTGTTGAGTAGGAGGTTCTAAAACCTGATTTTGATAATTATTTTGTTTTAGAAAGTATTGGGTTTGGTACAACTTTCTCAAAAATCTTTGAGATTATTTGCAAAAGAGAAATGATCTATTTTTTTACTTAATAATTAATTTACTTAAACATAAATATCTTTAGAGGTTACAAAGTAATATAATTATTACAAAAATAATTATTCCAATATCATGCTACAACATTAAAATCAGCATGTGAAATCTTCATTTGAAGCAACCGGATACAGACAAAAACATTTTCCTACGGCAGTAATGGGACGGGCATCTTAAAATATGGATATGGTTTTTAAAAAAGATATGACAGTTAAAAAAGAGGTTCTTAGCAAATGAGACTTGACCTCTATAGCCATCATCTATAGCCTCCTTAGTTTTTATAAATAAAATGTTAGGGTAATCAATTTCGAGAAACAACCACCATCTTCGTTTCACCACTGTGAAAAAAATATTGAAGCAATGTGTTTGAAGATTAGCCCTTCAAAATTGCTTAAAAAGGTGTATTATATCCAGGGCTTTCTGAATATCTTTGGTTCTAATAACTGTGAATACATAAAAATCAGAAAATTTGACCTTAAACACCAAGAAAACCTAAAATCAGAGTTTTTCAAGTGACAAAAGTTGGAGGTCAGCTCTATATTAATACCCATTTCTAATGCAGTGATGCAATTGCAGTGATTGTTAATATATTTTTGCTAAATATAGACATAAACCTTTCATAAAAGTTATATCCCATGATATTTACATGGTTATAAAGGATTTTTTTCATGATTTCAAAAAAAAATCAAAGTGACAAAATTGCTGAGCTTTTTTAGCATTTTTGATCAAATCTAGCACTATTTGATGCATAACTCTATCAAAAGTGCATTAAACATCATGAATTATGTTAAAAAAATTGATGTTTTGTTGGGATCTTTGATGTTAATTTCCTACATCTATTGTTGCGGCTCTTGGAAATAGCAATTTGTGAAAAAAGTTTTGGCGGTCGCGTAAAAAAACAACACTTTTTTTCTGTCATAGCTATTTAAAAAAACTCTACATAGAAAGATGCTTAGACATATTTAGAAGGCACGTATGAAGAGTTTTTTTAATAGCTATTACAGCAAAAAAGTGTTATAACGAATTTCAAAAAGTGACAAAGAGTCAACGTTTTGAAACGAAGATGGAGGTTGTTTCGTGAATATCGTCATAAGTGTTATTTAAGCTATTTTTCAGTTGTAGAAGGTTAATAGCTTGTAGATTAACATATTTGCCGGGTATTTTATGCAGAAAAATATTTCTGGTCAAAATTTGCTCCTAAACTCAGCCAACAATGCATTTATTCAAAATAGGTTTTCCTTTTTCAAAGGAACTTCAAGGAACTGCAAGTTTCATATAAGGCTTTAGTTACTGTTCTAGAACCGATGATTTTTCAAAGGAAGCGAAAATATACCATGTAGAATAGTTATCTCTTTCATAGGAAGAAGAAACTCGCCGACAGTAGAGATATTTAAAGCTACTTATTTTGACAGTTTCTCACTAAAATAGGTGTTCTAAGACTATAAATATTTCGAAGCAACAACTTATTTAGCTTTTAGAACATCTAGTATATCAAAGGAGGTATAACATTTTCCACAACACATCACGTTCATAGGAACCTCACCTAAACCTAACCTAGAACACCTGGTATTTCAAAGGGGGCTGTTTTTGGAAACATCCTAGAACACAAAGGTTTTTAATGGAGTGAAAGTGCTTAGAACTTAGAACTTAGTGCTTAGAAGCTTAGAAAGGAGTGAAAATGCTCCAACTTCCCTTTCTGCTTTATATTCTATATGGAGAGATATACAGAAATTCTGAGCGAGGTGGGGTTCGAACCCACGACCTCCGTTACAGATCAACAGCGCTCTAACCGACTGTACTACTCGGGCTATACTGACTTGAATGACTTATGTCATTACAAGCTAGTAAAGAGTGAGTCACAACCGGCAGCTCGAATCCAACTTCACCAGATTTCTACACGAAGGGAGGGGGAAGGCAGTGATATATCACTAATATATATATAGCGTTAGTGATATATACGCTTGATTGGGGTTTGATTTCACGACCTCTGACGTTCCGTGCCAACGCTGTAACAAATGCGGTAACAGCTTTCCAACTGCTAGGCTAATGAAAAAAGATTGACTTCACTTTAACTAACTTTCCCGGGGTCAATGATCTGGCACATAATCGACGGGAGTTCGGACGGCATTTGGACGGCATTTGGACGAAATTTGGATGGTACATAATGGACGGAAATTAGAATTTTCAAAGACTAGTTATACTAGAGATAAGCATATTAGCAAAAAATCCCTGCTTTTGGACCGAGTCTATTATCAACTTTTTATATCTAGTACCAATGCGCTATTAATAAATTATATATTTGTACACACGAACCTTAATTGATATGCATATCGCGGGTATAAAATTAGAATTATTTATCAATTGGTTCTTTAGAATAGAAGAAATACTTTAGTAATGAAACTCCGCTTACAAAGTAAATATATAGACAAAATCTGATATATCCAAAACAATTCGGATGTCTAAACTATGGCACCAAAACGCACACCTTTTGACAAAAATGTCACTATTAACCAACCAATTATTTAATGCTTTAGAATGAGAATTAAAATTTACTTATTGCGTCTTGTATCGCGGATGGTATAAAATAATTGAATTACATATATATCACTTTTACAGCTTCCTTCTTGTAATTTGTCTTTGAAATCCAATTTTGATAAACTTTCAGTAAAAATTATTCATATTTTGAAGAAAACCAAATTTTTTAGAAATCTAGGGGGTCAAAAATCTAATTGATTACAAGATTTTAATAATAAACGCAACAAGGCTAATCATCAATAAATAGTAGAAATTAGAAACTGAAAATGAGAAAATAAATTCATCTAATAGCAAAAATACTTGCCATTTTTTCGCACTTTCAGTGGATACATCAAACATAAATAAAAGTAAAACTTTACCCCTGGCTCCTTATTTTTGTAAATTAAAGTTATTTTTGCTGTTAAAAACAGTTACCTCAGAAAACAACTAAGTTGCAATTAATAAAAAACGAGAATAAGACAATTCAGGAAAATCTAGTTTTAAAAAAATCCAGGGGGTCGAAAAATTATTAAATAGTTAAATTCATCAAAATAATGACAAAGGGTACAACAAATGTGTAAAAAACATATCTTAAAATTTATTTATTTGATAAACAAATATATATGGCCAGTTTTTTTCTTTTTATATACAAAAATACCTAAAATAATTAAAAATTTACCCGCTGTTTTTTAAAACTTTAACCCCTAAAATCTCTTGATGGGGTCATTTTTGAACATTATTTGTTATATGAAAAATGATTACCGTAAATCTTCCAATAAACGCTCCCCTTCTTTTAAACGCCCCCTCTAATAAACGCCCCCTTAAAATCGGAAATATTTTATAAACGCCCCCTTCTTTTAAACGCCCCCTTGAAAAGGGCGTTTAATAGAAGCACTTTTAATAAACACCCCTACTGGATGCGAATGACCCTTGTAATATTCTGGATGAAGATGAAGAAGACGATGATTTTAAATAAACGCCTCCCTCTTTTTAACGCCTCCCTCTAATAAACGTCCCCCCCAAAACTCGGAAAATTAAATAAACGCCCCGGGCGTTTGTTGGCGGATTTACGGTATAAGTAAGTTTTACACATTTTGGTATAAAAAATTGCAAAATCGGGAGGATTTTTTTAATTTTCTTTGACGCCACAAAGAAAATTGATCACGTGACCCCCTGACATTTTCAAAAAAGGTACCGAGACGTTTTTGGTACTTTGAACTATGGTAAATAAGAATCAATAAAGAAAACATAAGTTAGGCAAGATGTTAGATGGTAGGACTATATATGCCCTGCCTATTAAGACAACATCTAGATTAGACTTTCGATCCGATTTGTTATTAGATTTGACAATTAGACTTTGCATTAGTCTCACCAGTAAGACTTTGCATTAGACTTTGGTAATATAATTAAGAATAGATGTAGCATCTAATATCTAAATTGACACTATACATGTCAAAAGATTTTTTAATAGACTTAACTTTAGACTTTATATCAGACTTAGACTAGAGACTTGACATTCAAGATTTAATTAGACTTAAACCGTTAGGTTTTAAGTTAACTAAGTATTAGAATTAAAAAGGTATTTTTAAGGCATTTTCCGTGAGTAAGTAAAAAACTATATCTTTTTAGGGGGCAAGATTTTTGTAGTCTAATTTTATCCATATTTAAAAAAAAATTGCGAAATTTTTTTTTCAAACAATTATGACGTCTTAGCTGACCGCGCCCACTTTCATCAGGTGATGAAAATTTTTTAAAAAAAATTTTGGTCAATTTTTTTTATCAATACTTTTATGTAAAGGCTTATTTTACGTAAAAAAAACACTAAAAATTTCCTTTAAAACCTATTTTGTTAGATATTATAGCAAAATTCTTTTTTGGTCGGTTTCCATGTATTAAATCTTTTTGCCAGTTTTGAATATTTTCCATTACTACCTACTACCTGGCAAAATGTTATGGCCATTATGACTAATTTTAAGGAAATTAAAGAGGTATGGTATTTTTGCCCCCCCCCCCCCTGATAAAATGTGCTTCCGGGTAGATGTTTTTTAATATTTTTTGTTGCCTCAAAATACGCTAAAACTAAAATTCTAAGTGACAGGGGAAAGAATTTTTCTTTCTATAATATCTTTACAGAATAAATCAAAAGAAATTCGAAATTACTTACTAATGGACCAAGGACATTGAAGCAACACAAATAAAATGAACCAATAACCAAACGAATGAACAACCAATAACCAATCCAATGAACAACCAATTACCAAGCCAAATATTGTAGGGAGAATTATCATCTGGGTGCGAAATATCTTTTTCTATACTTACTTTTTACAGCCAACTTGCTTTTTATTACCGATCATGCTGGTCAAAAAGAGTGTGACATTTCAAAACTTTCAAAAAACTGACAAAAATGAACATTTGCTTACAACTTTTTTATAAATTTAGCATTTATGTTGAAACTTCAGGATGTTGTAAAATAGAACCAGACCAATTTTTTGTTAATTGAGTAAAAATTGTGGCTGCATACCTTGTTTTACGTGTGTTTTTTAAATTGTCAGCCACACAAGCATGGAATCATAATATCCAAATATGGTCTTATGCAAGGTATACTGAAAAGGTGAATTAATTCCTATTCTCCTCTAAAACAGCCACACTCTTTGTTAATAATAACAATAGATTTTAATTTTTAACTTTAACAAGGAGGAATATCAACATAAACAAATCTAGAATATAAAACTTTCTTGTACGAGTGGCAGACAGACAATACAATTACAAACAACTGAAATTGGAAATGTTTTAAACTGTAAATATTAACTGAAATACATTATATTGAATTTCAATATTTATTATTTGTATTGAAAGGAAAATATTAAACAGGCTTTCAACATTATACAGTAGGCTATCAGCCACAATATGGTAGCTTAAAACATTCTTTTGAATATGTGACAACTGTTAGCTGACACATAAGGAAGACTTACAATAATACATATTGCTATCATAATACACAATTGCTATCGGTAATAAAATATAAATGCATTGTAAGCCACATTTTCTACTCTTTTAACAGTTTATGTCAGCCACAATACAAAACCTAAGCATTCCTAAGAAACACTATGAAATAAATTCTATAAGCTATTTGTTACTCTGTAAGTCAGAGCACAAATTTATCCTTGGAACGAAAAAACAACTAACTGCTACTATCAATATGGCTTTCTGTCAGCCACAAAATTGCAAAAATAACCAAATAAGTATTATGAGAAGTAACTCCTATGTCTCAAGTTTCATGACAACCATTCAGTATTTACAAATATTCAATATTTTAGCAGTTTACCAATTTAAGTGATGTAAGCCACATTTTGGTACACTTAACAATGAGTCAATCAGCCACATTCTGAACTCACCTAACTAAATAGTAAACATTCATATTTTATATCACCTGATAAAAATTGAAAAACTTGCATCAAATAATAAGCTTTTAAATTGCTTGGTAGCTTGACCATTTGACAAAATAATGTAAACAATATAATTACAGACATTAATTGACAAAATTCAAAGAGCTCATATTATCATCATTAGAACATTTGACAAGCAATGTTAAGATTACAATCTTTGCGCTCAAAGTGCATAGTTTTCGTAAAAGACAATGTATAACTATTAAAGTGAACGTGTTGTTCACGTGTAAGCCAATCAGATGTCTCCATTTTACGAATAATTAGTTTGGTAATATAATTTTGAATAATAGATTTCTGCATATTAAATATATCAAAGAATAAGTTTATTTTTTTGACCAATCATAAAAATGGCCATTGATATTTATGCGACACTTTCCCTTTAAAATATAAGGGAAACTTTGACCTTGGGCATGTAAATTCAAACTCAAATTTGCAACACCACGAAACCAAAAACCTTCGTACAAAATATCAACAAAAATATTGAACATCTCTATATTGAATATCTCCTTTATCCTACAGACTTCAAGTATAAAAAAATTATTTTTAAAAAGGAAAAAAAAAAAACTGTTTCAAGTAATTCAAAAAAAGGAACATGAGGAACTTTTCGTCAAAAATCTATCTCTGTCACTATATGTAGGTCTCGATACTTCAACAAAAAATCGTTATTTTTTTTAGAAACTGGTATTGGACATACGTGAGAAAAACAGGGATGAAGTCATAGGACCTCTTTGACAAAGCCAGTGGTCTACAATAGAAGATTTAAGCTAATGATAATATGAAAGAAAATTTATAAAAAATATATATTTCGTTATATAATATTATTAGAGGTAGCTATATAAACTTTACTCCGTTTGTATTATTTGTTATCACTCAATTTTAGTTTGAACTAGTTCTGCTTTCCTATTTCAATTTTGAATAAAACAGTCAAGCAATTTTTTTTTAAATTTTTTTTAAGTTCAGCAACCAAATTCGTCTCTACCCAGCTCGTACCCAGACTTGCAATATATTAAATCGTTCTGTGCTTACATCAACATACTTTCCATTGGTTTTGTTAATCATTCAAGGAGGTTATAAGTTTTTTTATTGTATGAGCTACGTTATCAGCAATTCTTAAATGACAGCCAAACTAAGTCAGATTTCGAAATTTCTATAAAAGCTCACAAAAAATAAATTTTAAAGCTCTTCAATATACAAACGAAGAAACTGTTTAATCCTAATTAAATCTGAGGGGGCACAATTTCAAAGAAATTCAATTAACTATAACTTTTTTGTTGCTGATTCTATAATGATCAAACTTTAAATTATGTGATATTTTTGATGACGTCATCAAAGCTTTGATTTTACTAATTTTTTGGAAAATATGTCAAAATAACACGTCATCGCAAAAATAACGACATCACCACAAAAATATTTTTTTTATTAAGTGATAGACTGACACTCTACAAAGTTTCAATGTTAAAATCCCAGTAGTTCTCGAATTAACAAGGGGAGTGGGGGAGGGACTATGCCCATGTTAATTAGGGTTAAGATATTTTTTCCTTTGCTGTTTTAAAAAGTAGCTTTTATCACAAATGCACTAAGATACTAACCTGAACGTAGTTACTTGAGCAATGTACATAAACAGTAGAAACAGTTGGTAGAGTGAATCATCGTTATATCCATATCAAAACCATAAGTCGAACTTTCAAATAGATTTCTTTGAAATAACTTTTTTTGCTAGTGTAGTATGTGTAAATAGTAGCGTGTAACCACCAATACAATGGTGAAATACCACCATTACACCGGATATATATCATTGGTACTTTGATTATTTATTGGTACATTAATCGAATAGAATGTCACAACTATATTTGTAAGAAAGCTATTTTTAATTTATATTTCTGAAAATATCTTTGTCTTGCTTCAAGTTCTTTATATACTTGGTTGTTATTAGTAATATAATTTCAATATGTTTTGTTAATAGCTGTATACACTACTTCCAATGGTTGCTAATAGCTACATACTTTAAATATCTGGGTTATTATGTAAAGTCTTTGTTCATTTACCAAGTTTATTTCAAATCGACCAATGAATAACAGTTTTACTTCATGAAATGTAGCTGAAATAAATAGGGAAAATTTTTTTTTATTATTACTATTTATAAATTCAAAAGAAGTTGAATCTGACTCTTAAACATCATTTTATTAACATCAAACTGTATTATTCGAATGGCATTTAGCAGTGTAACATCGGAATATTTTTCTTTCTTTCTTTCTTTCTTCAGTTCTTGAAAGTTTTTGTTCCAACTTATTCTAAAGTTATCCAATGAAACAAGTGAAGATTGTAACTTTTTAGAGTAACTTTTTTTCAATGCTACCATAAAGTTTTTGCAAAGAAGATAACAATACAATTTTCTTTTAGTATTTTTTACAACCTTCGCAGTCAAGGCTTAACCTGTAAAAATTATAACCTTAGCAAGATTGCTTTGATTCTTGTTATAACTTATTAACCAATCAGAATGTCTCGTACAACTTATTAACCAATCAAAATGTCTTGTACAATTTATTAACCAATCAAAACAAGTTATTCTTTTGCTGATACTTCCGAGTAACTGTATCGTGCTGAAATAAAATGGGAAGAAATTTATCAACAAAAGAATTGAAAACACAAAAAGTAACTTCAAGTCAAACACTAAATACTGATCGAGTTTGAAATACAAGAATTAAAATACATCTTTGACCTTGCGCATGTAAATTCACACTCAAATTTGCAACACCACAAAACCAAAAACCTTCGTACAAAATATCAACAAAAATATTGAAAACCTCTAGATTAAATATCTGCTTTATCCTACAGAATTCAAGTATAAAAAAATTATTTTTAAAACCAAAAAAAACGATAACTGTATCGTGCTGAAATAAAATGGGAAGAAATTTATCAACAAAAGAATTGAAAACACAAAAAGTAACTTCAAGTTAAACACTAAATACTAATCGAGTCTGAAATGCAAGAAGAAGAATTTTGTAAAGCTATTTTGATCCTACTGAAAAATATATATATAGTTTGGCACAAAAATATATTGCTAACTTTGCCTAGAGTAAACTACTATCACAATGTAGATGCTTTTGAAAACTGTAGCAACAATTATGCCAAGTCTTGGTATTGTAGTCATAAAATAAGACAGAAAATTTATCTTAAAAAAGAAAATTTTACAAAAAATGTATTCTTTGACTACAATTAATCAGAAATATCGAAGAAATGAATATTATGATTTAGTTTTTAGTTTTATGATTTAGGCTACGAAATCCGGTTTGAGTAAGTTGAAACAAAATAAAATCATAGATATATATACACAGAGGATTTTACCAACTACGTTTAACTATCTGTACGATTGCAAGTTCTAAAATGCTTACTAGATGTGACGAAGGTTCAAACATAGTTCATTGCACTGAATAATATTGCAAAAGAAACCTTCTTATCAACAAATTAAATACATGAATCGAATACATATAAAAATAGGAAACAAATCAAATTAACATACCTTGAATTTATATTTTTCAAAATAAATAATTTTTGTAACATGAACAATAGGCTCACAAAGAGACATAAAAGTAGTTTTAAAGTATAGTTAAAACCCCTATTCAACTTTTTGTTATGAATTTATGTTGAGATTTAAAGGATTTTTTTTGGGATTAGTTTCCTTTCTATCTACTTGATTTCGAGGTGCCGTTAATCTTTCATAATACAAACTGGCTCCACATTAGTAGTACAGAAATATGAAGCCACTGGTATAAACTCTGACAATATTTTCTTGGCGTGGCATTAGTTATTTAAGTTTGAATGGTCTGGATCGAGAAAGAAGTTAACCCTTTTCCTTTTCCTTAAGGACCCCCCTTATTCGCCCAACAATGGTCTTTTTAACATAAATGAAGTCTTGAAGTATCAAACGTTTCAAAATGGTATAATATGATTGGTTTATTTTTCATTTAGATATGAAAAGGATCAATTAAAAATCTGCTGAAAGGAAAAGAGAAAGGTTTCGTGTTTCACTTAACGATTTCTTTGGGCACACATAGATAACAAAAAAACAATTTGGCAACAACTACTGTTAAATATTTAGGAAAATAATTTGTCATTTTGGTTTTGGAAAATAACATGATAAAAAGAACTACAAGCTCATTCATTTTATTGATAAGACAAAAGAAATGTAGGTTTATGTCTTTTACTATAAACATGGAAACTCTGATACTGTAGCTTTTAAATTGAATTTTTAAAATTAAGGTTTCAACAAAGATTCAAGCCAGTCTTCCAGCAGGGAATACTTATAACGAAATAAGTAAAAAATACTAAAACTTATAAATAATTATAAGTTTGTTTTAGTGTTTAGACAGAAAACACTATTATAAATGACTTAGTATTTTTGTGTTTTATAAAAATCGTTTCTTTACCATCAGATTGTACAGAACAGAACTTTGTCATGTCATGAATGTTTGATCATTTTTATAGAAATATACATACTTTCATACTTTTAGATAGAAAATGATTTTGGCTGTTAATGTATAACATTGTTTAGTATTGATTTTACAAAAAAACAAGAAAGATTTACTGCTGGACTCCCGGTAATAATTTTGAAATAAAGTAGAACAAGTGATAGATAGACATTGGATCCCCGGGCGATATTTTTTAACAAATGGCACTATCATGCAGAAAATGAGCAGAATTATGAAGAAACTTTAGGATCAAATATTACGCTTTAGGCCCTTTAAAATAAATGGTCTGTTTTGCGTAACCGCGCGCATTGTAAAATTCCTAACGCGTGAGCCTATTTTATTCTAGTTTTACAGAGTATTTTATTAGAATATTTATATATAAGGGATATTTACAGATCTGAAACTATTTCTTTATAAACTCTACGTACTGTAGGAGAGACATTCCAAAGTAAAAATGT
>JAYJMI010061104.1:0-21922 GCA_036873855.1 Sarsia tubulosa
TGATCTGAAGAGAAGGTCGTGGGTTCAAATGCCCCTCTGTCCAAATTTCTGCATATCTCTCTATATAGAATATATATGTATATACCTCTTCGTGGCAGGGGCGTTAGAACTCTTTGACAAAAGGAGCAAAATATACCGACCAAGTCCTAGATTTGTGAAATAAAAGTATTTAACAAACACAATTTTAATTCTGCCGGATTTTGACTTGCTAAATGCAGTCTGATAACCAGCAACCGGTCGGAAACGATCAAAAACAACTCAAAAATGTTTTATTAGAAACAAACTTAAGTAAGGGGGTTAAGGACAAGAAAAAGAATAGATTTAAAGAGGGAAATGTACCTATGAAAAGTATATAATTCTTTGGGAATGCTGCATTAGGTCTGGATATGTAGTCCATAGTTCTAGATACATGAAATGATTGTAAGATGACTGGACGGTACAGATAGTGTTAGAAATATGGCTAGCCTAGATAACCAGGTAGGAAACTTTAAGAAGGGAAATTTTTTGACACAATTAAAAAGGAGTGCTGCTAGGCAAATAAGACGTGGTTTGCCCAATGTTTTCCTGCGTAGAGTTGACACTTTTAGAGAAAATAAGGTGTCGAGGTAACGATTCTACGAAAGATGAGGGAAGTTTCCAACAAGGAAGATAGATTATTGATTACATTTTTAAAAACTTTTGATAGGAAGGTTGTTATAAATCCGGTAAAAATAATAAATAGTTTGCTCCACAACTTGATAAAAGAAGGTATGTTTGTTACTGAAGTTAACCCTATTTGCCATTGAGGGACAAAGAGCCCGAGCTTTTTTTTAAAAAATCGTATATTTTTAAAAAAAATGATTACAATATTTTTTTTTCAAAATTTAATCTTTTTCTTCTTCAAATTTGGTATTTTTAAAGGACAGTGGTAATTTCGTCACGTGACGTAAAAGATGTTGATTAGTTGATTAGACTTTTCTCCTTGCAAAAAAAATTATTTTCAAAATCATGATGAATTTTGCAATAGATTAGACGAAAAAAAATTGATTTACATGACAGAATTTTTAAAAATGACGTCATAATTGCATATTTTAGGCATGCGCACTTATCATAGGTGGTGTAATACCAAAAGCATTTTCGACTAATTTGTAGAAAATTGGTCAATAAATAATTCTATCAAAGGAAGTTGTATAATAGCTGAGATCTAGAGGCGGGGTCCTTTATTCCCCACCTCCATGAATAAGACTACCAAAAAAGCCCATGGCTAATAGGGTTAATAGAATTCTGTATACAAGCTCGTACATGGTAGCAGATTGTCATGGGCTATTGGTTCAGAACAAAGGTAAAAAAACACAAAAGAGGGAGACCTAGATGGCAGAAGCGGGTAGATGGAAGTATTAAAGAACGAAGACAAGGTCTTGGAAGGGTTGAAGAATTTAGGAAGCGGAATTTAGTTGACATTAACAATATGGAACGTTTGAAGTATGATATCTTGGCGAAAAGATGTGAGGCAGGAGGAAGTGGTGATAATGAAGAGGTGGAGTATGCTGTGATAGGGATTCAAAAGGCGGCGAGCTTGAAAGCTCCTGGCCCTGATGGTGTAAGGGGCTTCTGGTTCAAAAGATTTCCATTACTTCACAAGGCAATGACAGAAAGTTTGCAGAGGTGTTTGGAGTTGCGATTCGTACCAGAATGGATGGTCAAGGGAAGGACGGTTTTGATTCTGAAGGATCCTGCGAAAGGAACTGTTGCAGGCAACTACAGACCAATTGCATGCTTGCCATTGATGTGGAAGCTTTTCACAGATATGATCACATAATGGTTAATAACCTCATTACTGAGGAACAGAAATGGTGTAGAAAGAAATTGCGGAGTACGAATGATCAGCTATTGATAGATAAGAGAATTTTGAGTGGGGTAAAGAGGTTGAAAAAGACAGTCGCAATGGGTTGGATTGATTACAAGAAAGAGTATGATATGGTTCCACATTCTTGGATTTTAGAAATGATAGGAAAGGTAGGGGCCGCCAAGAATGTGGAAAGGCTTATTAAAACCAACATGCAGAACTGGAAAACCATATTGTCACCTGACGGGAAGGAGTTAGGAGAGGAGGGAATAAATCGAGGCATTTTTCAAGGGGATTTGCTATTTACTTTGTTATTTGTCTTCATTTTGATCACATTGACTATGCTGTTGAAAAGAGAGAAGTTGGGATTTGTCTTTCATCAATCAAAGACGGTCATCAACCATCTCCCCTTTATGGATGATTTGAAGTTGTACGGGAAGAATGAGGGAGAGTTCGAAAGTTTGGTGGAAGTTGTAAGAGTTTCTTCGAAAGATGTAAGCATGGAATTCGTGTTGGAAAAGTGTGGAGTGTTGATTATTAAAAAGGAATTGAAAGTTAAAAGTGAGGCAATAGAATTGCCTGATGGGAATGCGATTAGGGAAATGGATGAAAAAGGATATAAGTAATTAGGTGTGTTACAGGGGAAAATGATTAAGGATAAGGCAATGAAGGAAAAGATCAAGATTGAGTATTTAAGGAGGGTTAAACTATTGTCTAAGACAAAATTGTGCCCTGGTAACCTCATCAGGGAAATTAATGCGTGTGTAATAGGAGTTGTGAGGTATTCTGCTGGAATCCTTAATTGGACGAAAGCCGAATTAAAGGCTATGGATGTTCGTACGAGGAAGTTAAGGACTATAGGTGATGGGTTTCACATGCAATGAAGTGTCGATCGGAAGTGTATATTCGCAGGAAGAAAGGAGGGAGGGTTTTGATAAGTGTAATGGATAGAGTGTTGATGGAAGTAAAGAACTTGGATAAATATGTTAGACAGAGTAAGGAAGTGTTTTTGAAAGTGGTGGCTGAGAGAGTTGGGGAAGGGGAGGACGGAAAGGAGTATAAGAAAAGAGTAGCTACAGAAAGAAGTGAAAGATTGAAAGCAAACGTGATGCATGGGACATTTATTGAGGAGGTTAAGGAAGTTGGGAGCGACAGGTCTTGGCAATGGCTCGAAGGGGGGTACATGACTAAAACCATGGAAGGGTTTATATTTGATGCCCAGGAACAAGCATTAACAACTAAGTGGTTTCGGTCAGCAATACAGAAGGAAGACACTGGGCCGAAATAAAGGATGTGTGGGCAACACAAGGAAACTGTGAACCATCTTGTAAGTGGGTGTAGGAAGTTAGCCAAAGGGCTTTACAAGAAAAGACATGACCATATGGGTCTTCAAATTTACTGGGAGCTGTGTAAAGAAAACAAATTGAAAAACGCGTTTTTAATGGAGACAGATTTGCAGGTGAGGGGGTGTTAAATATTGATGAGGAGGAAGTGGAGGTTTAATAGAATTATCGAGATAGAGGAGGATTTTGTTGTATTTGAGGTAGGAAGGAATGAAGAGCTGATTGAAAATTAAATGGTTTGTAATAGGAGTAGAGTTGGGTTCAATGGAGCAGCTAGACAAATAAGAGGTGGTAGACTTGGTATTTTTATGCGTAGAGTGGACACTTTTAGAGAAAATGAGAATGTTAGGGCATTAACAGGAGACGAGATAACAATTCTACGATGAGAGAACTTTTTAACAGGGAAGATACATTTTTGAGTCCATCTTTAAAGACTGTTGATAGGAAGGTTGTCATAAACCAGGTAAAGATAATAAATTGTTTGCTCCACAAGATGATTAAGGAAGGTATGTCTGTTACTGAATTTAATAGAATGCTGTATACAGGTTCGTATATGGTAGCAGATCGTCGTGAATTATTGAACAAGAAGAAGGGTAACAAACAGGAAAGAGGGAAACCTAGGTGGCAGAGGCGGGTTAAGAGAAGAATTAAAGTGTGGAGACAAGATCTTGGAAGGGATGAAGAATTTAGGAAGGTGAATTTGGTTTAGAGAGGAAGTATGATATCTTGGAGAAAGTGTGTGTTAATGTAAGCACTATGATTAAACATAATATCAAGAACGCAGCAGCAATAATCAGGAATTTTGTTGAGAAGGCACAACAGTTTAGGCAAAACACACTGTTTAAGAATAACCAAGCTCAGTTGTACAGGCAGTTGATTGGTAACACGAACAATCAGAACCTTCCTCCAGATGCTACTGAAGCTATCAAATTTAGAAGTGATATTTAAGCTGTAGAGAAAGTTCACAATAAGGATGCCAGCTGGCTATAATTTTTTAACAGTGAGGTTGAGGGAGTTAGAAAGAGGGACGACGTGGTGATAGAGGTAGAGGATTTTTTTGCAGGGATTCAAAAGATGGAGAGAACTGGTCCAGACGGTGTAAGGGGCTTCTGGTTCAAAAGATTTCCATCCCTTCACAAGACAAGACTGAAAGTTTGCAGGGGTGTTTAGAGTTGGGGGACGTAACAGAATGGATGGTCCAGAGAAGGACTGTTTTGATTCAAAAGGATTCTGCGAAAGGAACTGTGACAGGCAACTTCAGGTCAATTTCATGCTTACCATTGATGCGGAAACTCTTTACAGAAATTTTCGCAGGAAAGATCTAAATTGAGGCACTTTCCAAGGGGATTCACTATCTCCTTTGATTTTTGTCTTGATTTTGATCCCCTTGACTATGTTGTTAAAATGAAAGAAGTTGGGATTGGTCTTCCATCAATCAAAGACAGTCATCAACCATCTCCTCTTTATGAATGATTTAAAGTTGTACGGAAGAATCAGGAAGAGTTGAAAAATTTGGTGGAAGTTGTAAGAGTTTTTTCAAAAGATATAGGCTTGGAATTCGGGTAGGATAAGTGTGGAGTGTTGACTGTTAAAAAGGGATTGAAAGTTAAGAGTGAGGAAATAGAATAGCCTGATGGGAAAGCGATTAAGGAAACGGATGAGAAAGGATATAAGTATTTAGGTGTATTACAGGGGGGAATGATAAAGGATAAGGCAATGTAGGATAGATCAAGATTGAGTTTTTAAAGAGGGTTAAACAATTGTCTAAGTCAAAATTGTACTCCAGTAACCTCATTAGCGACATTGATGCGTGTGCAATAGGAGTTGTGAGGTATTCTGCTGGAATCCTTAACTGTTCGAAAGCAGAATTAAAGGCTATGGATGTTCGTACGAGGAAGTTGATGACTATGGGTGGAGAATTTCACATACAAGGAAGTGTCGATCGGTTGTATGTTTGCAGGAAGAAAAGAGGGAGAGGTTAGATAAGTGTATTGGATAGTGTGCTGATATAAGTAAAGAACCTGGATAAACATGTTAGGCAGAGTATGGAAGTGTTTTTGAAGGTGGTAGCTGAGAGTGTGGAGGAAGGGGAGAATGGAAAAGATTATGAGGAAAGAATAGCTAAGGAAAGAGGTGAAAGATTGAAAGAGAAGGTGATGCATGGGGAATTTATTGAGGAGGTTAAAGAAGTTGGGCGTGACAGGTCTTTGCAATGGCTCGAACGGGGTTATATGACTAAAAACATGAAAGGTTCCTTTTTGCTGCACAGGAACAAGTATTAAGAACTAAGTAGTTTCGATTAGCAATGCAGATGGAAGACATTGGACCGGAATGTAGGATGTCTGGGCAATACAAGGAAACTGTAAGCCATCTTATAAGTAGGTAGCAAGCTAACCCAAGGGCCTTAAAAGAAGATATGACCATATGGAGCTGAGAATTTATTGAGAGCTGTGTAAGACAACTAGAATGTCTTGCAGTGAGAAATGGTTTGAAGAGGTGCCTGATACGACTATGAAATCTAAGGACAAAAAGTAAGAAATCTTGTGGGGTAGACCAATTGAGACAACAATCAAATCGGACCACTACCGCCCAGATGCGGTTTTGATTGATAGGACAGAAAATTGGACTATAGTGGACTTTTCTATGCCATGGGACAAAAATGACAACTGCAAGGAAGACGAAAAAATCTTGAGATATCTACCCCTTGCTAAAGATATAACTAAGTTGTACAAGGTCTCCACTAAAGTAATTCTTATTGTGATCGGAGGGTTAAGAGTGGTGCCTAAACGTCTCACTGACTATTTGATGGAACTAGGAATCGCAGATGTTTTTGGAGGGTTTCAAACATCGGCTCTTATCAGAACTCATAACAATTAAGGGTTTCTAAGTTTATCAGTATGGGAAACGGACAACCTTACAACAAGGAAAAGTTTTCTTTAAAACTCCAATAAAGTACTGGAAGTAGAGTTTGGAATGAGGAAAATTATATGATCAGGTCGGTCTCATACTACTTGACTGCCATTGGTAAAGCTGAAAAACCAATCATATCTGTACCAGCATTAAACCCTTGTCTCTATAGCTCCAGGTCCGGAGCCGAGACAATACAGGGTTACCAAACTATTGTGAATTCCATCTCCCATAGAATGTGACATATTACATGAAAAACAATCTACTACTACTACTGTTACAGCTTTACAGTACAGCGCAATAGTCAAATTAATTTCTAGAAAACTAGAGCTTAAATTTTGTTCACTTGCCATATTTCCAATAACAATTACATATGGACCTAAAACTTTATTTGCATAGAATGTATGTAAAACCCGAAGTATCCAAAACCAAGCATCTATACCATAAATCAAAATACCATATTCGTTTGTTTCTTTATGAATTCTCAAGGTAAGCGCAATGTAAAACAGTAGTATAGCAATAAAATCCATGATGTTCCAAAAACTTTTAAAATGTAACTTGATGCTTTTCAACAAATATTTATTGTAGCCTCTGTGATACATAATATAAACCTAAAACGAAATAATTATGTAAGTAAATAATAAAATAAGATACTGATTCCTCTTTACTGAAAGTTGATATATGATATGATATATTACGGTATTGGCGCCTTTAGAGACAAATTTTACCACATAAACAACATACCAAAAAACATAATATCAAATCGCATACAAAAACATAATATCAAATCGCATAAAAAAACATAATATCAAATCGCATATTTTTGGTCCTTGGACAGAAAATATTATTTTATTTAAAGGGAGCAACTGTATTAACTTATTGTTACTGCATTTATGAAGGGATTAAAAGAAGTTTTAAATTTAAAAACAAATTTCTCTTATAACATTTTTGTTTTTAGTTTATTCAATTTCCTTTATATACCAAGAATGTTCTAAAGAGGATATATTTATATTGTTCTCATAGATGATTTCTTAAATTAAAGAAACTTAATGACACCTATTTTAATACATTAATGAGGTGTTTATATGAAGAAAAAGTATTTCGGTTAAAGGAGGCCCTCGGTTAACCGAGGTCGTTTTTATAGCTGTTTATATGATAATTTTTACCTGGGTTTGCCGAGACAATAATTGGCCGTGTTTTTTTATGATTTTGTAATTAACATAAAATTGATTGGTTAAAAAAGAACAACTAACTTAAGAACTGATTGATTAAAAGTCGATCTTTTATCAAGTACATTTTTTAAAATCAAGTATATAGTATACTGAATTAATTTTATCAATTTATAGTGACTCTCGTTCGGTATTAGTGCTATAAAACAATTGGCTACAAAGAGGAATTTAACTTTCTGTTTTTAATTTTCGTAGTTTCTCATTCTTAATTATTGCACAGAATTTAATTTCTAGCATAGTTTTTTAGTAAGTTATGTTTTTGAAATTAAATTTATAAAAGAACCTTTAAAACATCGATCCTCTTTAAAACATTCTTTGTTCTACATTGTTTATTATTTTAATTTTTTTTTTTTATGAATTGCTTAATATTTGTAACTATACAAAATGTGTCCTACAAAAAAGTAAACCCAAAATATATTGTTATATATCTAACAGATTGCAGACAAAGAAAGAAATTTTATTCAGGTTTTCTTCGATAATTTTATTTTTGCATATAACAAAATTTTTTCTAGATATACTGAATCTAAACACATCGCTTCAGAGAAAAAAATTTAGCGATCAAGTAAATCTTTAAACAAAAAATTTACGAAAGAAGTTTCCACGGATAATAAAAATAAACAATGAAGATATTTTTTGCGTAATAAAATCTGATAAAAGAAACGTGCAAGAAATCTGTAATCGATCTTTAAAGTTTTAACGATCTAATTATGAGAAAGAATTCGGTTTATCTCAAAGTTTGTTTACCCAAAGAACTAAGAGAACTTCCGAAAAGCTAGTAAAATTATCTATCTAATGGTGCAATTTTTTTCGAAAAATTTCGCTTAAAAAAAAAGTTATACAACATTAAAATTTGGGTTTACTTTTGTGGGACACACTGTACAGTTGGAAACACTATTTATAATATGTCATTACTTGCTCAATCCTTTCCTTTTTATTAGAGACCTTACGCATCTACGACGGCGACCAGTACGAGAACGTTGATTTAAAAAAAAGAAGCTATTTTCTATTGCTATAACTTATTGTTAATTATCTTTGGAAATTAACAATTGTCCACGTTCTAAAGACAACTTCAGATCATAAACTTCCACGTTCTGATCACAACGTAACAAAAAAGACATTTTTAAAAAATAGCTTAGAATAATATCAACGTGTGCAAACATTTTGATCAGTTAAAATACTTTATCGCATTCTTTAACTGAATTTCTACCATTAAAATCGAAATTTGACGTTTTCTACATTATTTTTTAATAGTCACGTTGTCGTTGACGTCGCCGTCGTAGATGCGTAAGGCCTCTATTTAAATTATGAGGTTAAAGTTTAATATAAACACATTAATAATCTATCTAGTTTGCTATTAAAAGAAATGATGATTGCAAAAAAAGGTAAAACAATATTTTCTCAGATATAGATAGAATTTACCAACCACACACAACGGACCCTACTGGATGTAGAGTCAGCGCCTAACATACTACCTAGCAGTGGTCAGGGTTTGAACACGGTGCATTGCGGTGCAAGTCCGTGGACAAACCCATTACACTACTTTTTCACATCCAGTAGGGGCGGTTGTGTGTCGTTCCTAAATCCTATCTATATCCGTATCAAATCCATAAATTCAGTCGACTGATAGCCGGAGTTCTGGCTGATGTCAAAAGATGCTTAGATAAGCTCTCTGCGTAGATGAGAAACGATAAACGTTGTATATAATATTTTCTCAATTTAAGATTAGAAATTAACATATAGCAACACTTAATGTGTTGACAGATGTTCCTTTGTATTCACACCGAAAACTTAAAAATTTAATTTGCCTAATTCAATTTGAGAGATGAAATTTTTGGATCTTTTTCTTTAGTGAGGTTTTATACAAATGTGTACAAAAAGTTAGTTAGTAAGAAAAGTAATGTGACTACTTTCAAAGGGATTAAAAATATTTTGAGGTTGTTAGCCCTAAAGAGTCTCGAGAAATATTCTCAAGAAATACCAATTTAGTAAAGCATCACATTTTGTTTACGTTAATATTTTTTGGTGATGAAAATGACCAAAAATCACGTATTTTACAAAAAATATATTCCAAAGAATTAGAAACGATATTTTTTTGTGGAAATTTCACTAAAGATAGATAAATAATAGTTATTTCACATATCTTGACGAGATGACCTTTATCTGTTGTCACAAAATTTGTCAAAAAAGGAAAATGACGCTATTACTTGTTACGACGTCATCAAAAATGACACTTGATTTTTTTTTCAAAGTTTCAGGTGACATTCATAAATAAACATTTTGTATAAGTTTGATTAAGATTGGACAAATAATAAAAAAGTTATAGCCAAATCATTTTTTTGGATTTCAATGGTAAAAACGCTGATTTTGCTAAAACACAAATATATTTTCTTCAAAAAGTCAATCACTTTGAAATTTCATGAAAAACATGTGTAATATGTACATAAATAAAGTCAAAAAGTACAGAGCAAGTTTGTGATTTATTGGTTAAAAACATATAATATATGTTACTAAATTTCCACAACACAAAATTGAAATGTCTGGTGATATCTTGAGATGCCTGGAATAAGAAACGCAGTCATTGTTTTCTTGTTTCTAGTAAACATAAGAAAAATCTATATTAGTTATTTTATATTGTATATATGTTTAATTATTGATGTTTTTCTGTAGATATGTTTTTTGTTTCTCCTAACCTTCTCAACGTTTAGAAGATATTTTATTACTATAAGCAAATCGTAATGACTCTTTTTGCTTTTTAAATATTTTACAGTATAGTAGGTCATAAAATTTATTATCTTGGGAAGCAGTTTAAGATTAATTAACTTTAAATTATGCTGGTATAAATTAATTATCATCGAAGTTAATTTTATGATTTTAAAAAAAAACGTTTTGTACTCACTCCAGCTAGACTATGTTAAATCCTTGGTTTTAGTACCGATAGAAAGGCTGGTAATATTTCCATTGTATTTTGTTGCTAATAACTTTATTCCTATAATCAAAGTAACAAGCAACACTTTCTGTTAGCTTTGTTTAAAAAATAATTTGAAAAGGTCTTCTCATTCTAGCTTCTTCTTTTTTCATGCTTTTTTATACCTTTCAAAAAGAGAAGGTAAAACTATACACAGTAACCTGGTGTATTTCTTCTGTACTATAAGATATCACATATAACAATAGCACGTATTCCCATGGCGTTATAAAGTTTTCTGTATGCTTGCCAATACATTGCTTAGTGAGGATAGCTATGAATATGAAGAATGACACCTAGATATAAAGAAAGAATTTACTAGTTGTACTTGTAACTGATAACTATTGGCTAAAAATACAACAAAGCATGAAGATTCTTAAAGGAGAAGTACATGTTTAATTTAAAATAAGATATAAATCAAATGACATCAGAACCTTAAATATAAGAATGTAAGTTTTGATAAGATCCTTAGTGTTATTGTTCAAATCGCCATTTTGAAAGATCGAATTTGCAGACCATAGAAGCTATATTAGTGCCATCGATTTCTAGAAGAGATCAAAGTTTTTATTCCAACGTATGCTTTTTTGTAATTTGTCGCTATAACATGTGTCAATTTATAAGCATTTCATTATTCACAAAAACACACCGCCAATACGATGCTCAAGTGATTCCACGTATCAATTGCATTAATACCAATATATATGCAAGTCATTATAAAGTCATTTTCTAATGTACAATAACTTCCAAAAATAAATCGCTAGAAATTTCTGTTATTTTCAAACATGTTTTTTATCTATTTTCTCCGATTAGAATAATAATTCCTAGAAATAGATTGGAACATTGTCTATTGTTTGTAAATAAACAGCATTCAAAAGTTTTGGTAGCATACAAACACGGGTCGCACTAAATAGTCTACAGCCAACTATCATCAAAGATCTACATTGCAGGTTAAATGTAAATGTACAAGAATGTTTGTGTTTTTGAATTTTTTTTACAAAATTTTATTCTGATGTTTTATGTTGGAATAGAATAATAAATATAAAACTATAGATGTACGTTTTGATGTGTACATCATATTATGGCTATTCTCGTTGCATGGTTTTGCTTGTTACATTGTTATCGTCATTGTAAAATTATATGTATATTCGAATAGGAGGTTTTAATCAATATTGCAGTTATTAAATATGCGAAATAAAGTCCAAAAAAGAAAGAAACACGAGTATCTGCAAATTTTACGATACGCGAAATGTAGTCGTTCCATCACATTAAGTCCCAAAACCTATCGAACTTATTCTCCCCTCTTTCAAAAAACCAATATGGCGGAAAGCTAAATTCCGCTAAGAAAGCCACACAGAATTCTGCCACACACATCTTCGAATCATAAACTTCTTAAAGTGCATAGTTTGAGCATTAGCATTAAATTATTAAAAATAAGATATTCAATATATTCCATATATAGTGTTATGCAGAAATTTAGAGGGGGGCGATTCGAACCCACGACCTTCGCGTTACATCCACGACGCTATAACCGACTGAGCCGTGTGACCGATATCAACTTAAGTAATTTATGTCACATTAAGGGAATACCGCACGATGCACAATCGGCAGTTCGAATCCCTTTATTCCAGATTTCTGCACGAAGGGGATTGGGAGCCAGTGATCTCTAAACTTTCAAATGTAAAGTTTTGAAAAAACATGTAATTCTATTTTAAAAAAATTGAAACCAATCGAATACACCAATTAAAACGTAGCCTTATATACGGATATACCTTAGAGGGGGAACTGCACTTAATAGCCACTACTATTTTTTTCTTAACATCCAATAATAACTCACTGTATTTGCATAAAACTTCACAAATGGCGCATAAAGATAATCTGTTATTGTTACTTGTAGATCGCTAAAATAAAACACAACATCTATGTCAGAATAATTTGGACATATTGTTTTGTAACAGATTTGGTAAACCACAAAACCTTACTGGGAGAGGTGGATTCCTCCCGCCCCTCCTACCCCCCCTACATTTAAATCTCAAGAACTATAAATGATATACACATAAAACTTGGAATACTTATAGAACTACTCATAATGAACAAAATTACAGCTTCTTTTGCTGATGCCACTATTTTTTGGATGACTTCATAATTTGGGCCCTTCATTCTTAGATTTTTCCTGAAATTTTATAAAATATTTGCTTAACTAAAATTGCAATTTCCTTCGATTGGATGAAGATTCTTACATGAAGTTTGCACTAGAAGAGAGCCGATATAATGATGATAATAAGGTTTCTTTTGTTAAGGAAAATTATTCCAGGAAAAAAGTCATGACGTCACAAAATGACACGGACATGCAAAATTTTGAAAAATGATGTCGTAGTTATTGCTGACGTCGTCAAAAATTCGAAATCAATTTTAATATTTTTTTCTAAATAATAACAACGAAGCAAACGTTGAGTGAAAATTTTGTCAATACTGAATAATTTTTAAAAAAGTTATTGAAAATTTTGGGAATTCGATACCAATCCTGAACGAAAGAGGTATAAACTTTTTTTCTGTGTTTCAATAGGCCTGAAAATTTCACACAATAGATAAATATTAATAGGTAAATATTAAAAGTAGTAAAAGTTTTAAGTCGTCAAAAAGAAAAAATTGTGGCGGAATCCGCCCTCTCCCCCCCCGGTAGAGATAGGGTTAAAGATATTGTGCATTCCAGATGCTATGAGTCTCCCTTACAATAGACAATAGGCACTAAGACAACAATAGACAATAAGAATTGATTAACGTTTACTCTTGGTGAGAGTAGAACGACCATTTTATAAAGTTTATTCATGTAATATAAAATATGACTTACGATGGAGGAGATAATAAACTGCTTGTCCAAATGTTTGATAAAATTTGTTGTACTGAGTTGTGCGCAATCAATTCTTCAAAATTAGAAATATATGCAAGTTCTATAATTGATTGATTATGTACTGAATATTCTATATTTGATTGATTTTGTGTTGATTTTGAGCAATAATTGCAAAAGTCCTTCTTAAGTAACAAGTTCGTTTCTCCTTTGCCAACGAAGGACAGTTCTTCAATAAGTTTTAATGTAACTTTTTTCCATTTTCTAAAAGAAGGAGTGTTTTAGATGTACCATTTTAACGTTATACATTATAACAAGTTATTGTTTTTATTCTACTGATAAATTAATGAGGATAAGTATCTTCTTTAAAAAGAATCAATGAGTTCGTAGTCCTTTCTTATACAGTCAATATAAATAGATAAAACAGGTTAATAATAATGGGGGCATACCATTTGGAATTCCTAAATTAGAAAACATCGTTCGAAACCACCTACCAATTTATACAAAGAATCAATGTAAATTGTCAAAAAGTAAAATGCCCATAAATTTTGAAGTTAATTGTCATTATGATCTTAAACTTGATTCACTTGTTTATAACCATAGGTATTTTCAATTAAAATAGTTTTCACGACGTCACCATTTTGTGACGTCACAAAATAACGTCATCATTTTTTTCACCAGAGATATTTTTTGGTATAAAAAACCCGGCAAATATGATAATCTACAATTTATTACCTTTCTAAAACTGAAAAAACAATTTAAATAACGCTCATACAACTCAATATATGCTAATTTGAATATTAGTAGGTTTTATGAAATTTAGCAAAATTTCGAAGTTTTTGCTGACGTCAGAAAATTGTTTGGAAATTTAAAAAAACGTTTTACAACGAGTATAGCTATTTTGTTGAAACTATAGCGGGGGTTTATTTTCTATTTGATGGATAAAAAAATTATTCACCAAAATAAAAATCCTGAATATTCACCGTCATCTAACAAAATCTAAATAATAATTGCACAATTTTACAGGAATTTTCAATTTCGCAATTTGTGATGGCGTAATCAAAATATGATCCTTTTTTTATAGTTTTTAACAGACATTGGTTGGGTCTATATGGACTTTCCCTATGATTGAGAGTCTAGATATCCCATACAAAATAGGATTAATATAAGCTTTTTTTATACGCTTCTGTGAATACGGCTTTTAACAATGTCCTTTGCAAATGAATTGAGTTATTCTCAACAAAGTTAACTAAAATCGAAATTTTCTGAGATATCTTTTTTGTTTAGAAATTCAATAATTATCAAAGTTTGTCCTCTTAATATTTAAATATAATAATAAATAACAAAATGCTAATACACCTCTTTAGCGTAAGAGCTACCATTTTTAATTTTGCATTTTACCCCTCCAGTTTGGTTCTCAATCCTCTCATAGTAAGTTGCTTTTTTAATTGCAGTTTTTCCGCTAATATACCCTGTTTATATATAACTATTAAAATACAAATAATCTATTTACTGAAAATAACTACTCCAGAAAATACAAGACATAATTGCAGCAGTAGCTGTGGAGATCTGGAACCAACTCTAGGGGGTAAAAGTTAAAAGAACAACAAAGATGGAGTGCAAAAGCCTTACGCTAAAGAGGTGTATTAGTAAAGCAATAATAAACTAGTATAGTCAAGTATATACATACCCTTTCTACTATCCGTTAAAGAAGCTTTTCGTAGGAAGTCGGAGCACTAGGTTACGTAAATACCCAAAAGACCGGAGTTTAACATAAACTCGAAACATAAAAAAACTGTACAATATAAATTCAAAGCTTTTGTGTTTATAACAATGCACAGCCAAAATAAAACGGAACAAAAACTCAGTGAGATGAAAATTGGTGAAAGGCTAGACTAAGTTGTATGTTCTGGCAAACTATGTAAAACATACTCAGCATTTTCTAAATATTCTTTGCAACATCCTATATTTAGAGCCAACTTTCTTGCTTCTACTTCTGTGGCTCTGCTAAGCTCCACTGCTATAATCGCACATGATATTGGGTTATCACAATTTTTCCAAAAAATAATCGCCATTTCATGCATATTGTTTATAATTGCCCAAAATAATAGAACTTGGTAAACGTCTGTACTTTTGTATCCAGGTTTGTTGTATCTCAACTGAAACGGAGAAATCAAATAATGGAGTTTGGTAGAAGGTTGTTAACAGGTTCATAACCTGCTTTATAGATAAAAAATTAACTATGCAACAATCTTTCAGAAAAAAACATTCAATTTAAACAACTAAAGTGAAATTGTAAAAGATACATAAACAAGCCTGACAATACCACACAAAATAACTATAACTCATGGCGTTAATACACCAAAAAAATACTTTGTTACCTCAGTAAAATGTTTATTAACACACGTGTTTGTGTTATATACTTCTAAAAGTTTCCAGATAATGGGTAGAATATTTCCATATGGTATATATATCTCATCTGTATAATCTTTAAAGTAGCGTAATATCTCGAATGTTTTTCTTTCGGAAAACAGTCTATTTTTTTCATCAAATTTTTTTTTACTAATGCATTGAGTCTTCAATTTAGAATATATAGACGATTGCTTTTTGGAATGAAAACCATATAGGAAAGCTAAAGAGGTATTGTCAAAAATCGTATAATCAAAGCTTCCTTTTCTAAAATAATGTTCCACGAACTCGACTTGGTTTAAAACAATTGCCATGATAACTGCATCATACATATTGACCTCCTAGAAAAGGTAATTGCAGGCATAATTAGATATATAGTGTGTCCCAAAAACAGCGAACCCAAAATTTGAAGTCTTATAACTGTTATCGAAAGCAATTATTTTGAGAAAAAAATTGACCATTAGAAAGAACATCTTCCTGGCTTTTAAAAAATGTATAATTTGTCTCATTTGGCTAACTATTTTTTAAGCTAGAAGGCATTTTGTCGCCTTTTTAAGCCGTTAAACTTTTAAAAGACAATTAAAACTTTTAACGAAAGAGATACAAAAAATTACAAAAGAAACTATCAAATTCAAAAATATTGAACAATAAAAGTCATTAAAAAAAGCTATCATAGCTAGGGAGATTGATAGGTAGTAGGAGGACATACCAATACAGTTTAGCGAACAAAACCTGCTCAATACAATGTAGCAAAAATTTAGGGATAATCATCAGAATTATCATCTTTACTTTTAGACTTTATAGCTATAATATACTGTATATATTTTAGCGCCTATATTTTATTAGCCTAATTTTCAATCTCTTTTTGTCTTGGCAAAGTTATTATTTTTGTACGAAAACATTTAAATAC
Organism: Sarsia tubulosa; assembly: GCA_036873855.1. Lineage (NCBI taxonomy): Eukaryota > Metazoa > Cnidaria > Hydrozoa > Anthoathecata > Corynidae > Sarsia > Sarsia tubulosa. The sequence continues at coordinate 16,431 of JAYJMI010061104.1, forward strand.
TGTACTTTCCTACTTATATAGCTAAAATTTGTTAATTTACTTTTATTTACTGATGATATAGCTAGACTAGCTACTCTTGATCAAGATAATATCTATTTCGATGATTTGTTGTGCCGAATAAACAGGGGGTCCTATTAATCAAGGTGGGGTAGTGTTAGACCAGTCAATTTGGTAAGTATTTGCTCATTATTAGCCAATCAAAAGTTAAAGACTTCTGAACTTTGCAAAAAAGCCCACTTTTACGGATTTTGAAATATAAGTATCTCAAAAACTGCACAAAGAAATTGCTCAAGTTTTCACAAAATTTTACTGGTCATCTTTCATTTCATAAATTTTCAGGAGGGATTAATCATTTTAGCTAAAACACCTGAGTTAGAGTTCCCTTAAGATCATGACAATTTATCGAGGCTCACTGTTCAAAACTACATTTGTACTACCTTTATGAAACTTAAAAATCATTTATTTTGTTTTTATATTAACAATCTTTATTTTTAAGGAAATTATTTGTTTATAAATATTCAGTACTTCAGTATAAAGTTACGATGTTTTACTTTGTTGACCAACAAACAGTCTAAGACGGTATTTCCAGAAAGGGTGAAGGCTTATGCTAGCTACTAGGGGTTCTGAATGAAGTATTCAAGGCTTCCACTTGTGCTAGTACTATTTTCAGTTAAAAGTTTTGACACCATTTAAGACTCCATTTAGACTCCATTTAAGTTTTCAGTTTAAACAGAGCAGACCTTTTCATAATATTTGAAGTTCTCAAATATTATTAGATATACTTGCAATTAGTGTAGGATCCCTTTTAGATAAGGTACAAATAGGGTTCATAATTATCTCGGTTTATCCAATATTATGAATATTATTTTACAGCAATATAAATATGAAATTTACTTGTCAGTTTGATTGTGGTTATAACACTATTTGCTATAAACGTGTTGGCGTGTTGCATATTTGGAGTTTTCATTCACTCCTTCCTAACTTTGCTGTCAAATGTGGGATATCAGGATGTGGTAAAGAGTTTCAAGGGGAACGTAGTTACTCAAGGCATATTAAATCAATACATTTACTCTTTTTTAACAATTTTATGAAAAATGAATCTACTAGTAGTGTTGATACTTCTTTAAATAATTCAGCTAATAATAAAGTAATCCCACCCCAACTTAATAATGAGCACATCGCAGATGAAAGTGACTTTGAAGACAACATATCAATTAATGAAGAAAATATACCAGTCGATCCATATGATTTTATTTCAAACTTTGATGATATTGTTGCAGATATGTTTATAGATTGAGAGAGGTCTATAATGTTACTCATACAGCAGTTTCGTTTTTATGTCAAAAAGTTGTTTATATTTTACAAGTAGACAGGCACTCAAATAAATCAAGAATCGAAAAGTCTTTGTCTGATAATCACAATAACTTTATAATTGATTATGAAACAAGAATGGTACTTAATAGTGATAGTCCATTTAAACGTCGATTTCAACGATTTAGCAATGCTGTCTCTCTAAATAGATACATTGAGCAAAAACCTCATTATGTTAAGCCAGTAGAAATATCCATTGGTGCAAACTTGATAAACAATCATAAGGCAGTCATATATTACGTCCCTATTCATGAAACATTAAGGCAGTATCTCTGCCATGATGACGTTTTAAATGATGTTCAGACAGAGCCTTACACAGAATTGATTATCTTTTAACTTATGCCGATGGGAGTTGCTTCACAAATAATATGTTATTTTTCTCAAAACCAAATCCTGTGCAAATAATTTTGTATCACGACGATTTTCAAGTGGTTAACCCGTTAGGTAATAAAACAAACAAGTTCAAAATATCAGGCTTTTATTTGATGGTTCGTAATGTTAGACCTGGACATCAATCAAGGTTAAAGGACATCCACTTAGCAATACTTTGTAACGCAGCTTTGTGGAAAGAATATTCATACGCCACAATATGAAGCCTACTAATTGAAGATTTAAAGAACCTCGAAAATATTGGTTTTGAAATTATTTATGAAGGTTCCACTCATAAATTTCAATGCTTGTGACTGATAACCTAGCTGCCCATGCAATAGGTGGTTATTACCAAAACTTCTCAACAGTAGAAAGGTTTTGTCGGGTATGCAATCGGACAAAGAAAGACATATCTAGTACAGATTGTGTAGACATAATCAGAACTACTAAAGCTTATGATGCTCAAGTAGCAGATGTTGATAGGGACAATTCACTAACAAAACTCTATGGAATTAAAGAAAGTTGTTGTTTAAATGAACTTGAGTATTTTCATATAGTAGATGGTGCACCAGCTGATTTAGCTCATGATGTTTTTGAAGGTTTTGCCATAGATTTAGTCACTTCGTTAATTATATATTTTATTAAACAGAAATTGGCAAGTCTATCAGAAATTAATGATATTATAGAAACTTTTCAATATGCTGAGATTGACAAAGCAAATAAACCTTAAATCATCAAAGACAAACCTTTGACAAAGCTTAGAGTAAAACAAACAGCCTGTCAAATGTGGAATTTACTAAGAATTTTTTTACTTAAGAATTTACTAATGATTGGTAACCTCATTGACTATAACGACCCTCAGTGACAAAATTTTGTTGATTTTTGTTATATAGTTAAAATGTTATGTGCTGTTAAGTTCACAGAGAAAGACTTAAATGATCTAGAATTGAGTATAGATAATTTTTTTATAGACTATTGTACACTTTTTCCAGAAATTGACTTGAAACCTAAAGCACATTTTCTTACTCGTTATACATGACATATACGCATACATATACTTTAATTAAAACTCTGAGATTTGAGTCAAAGCATGGCTATTTTAAAAATAGTATTGTAGCTTCAAGGAACCATATTAATGTTTGCCAATCAATGGTTATACACCATCAAATGTTAATGTATCTCAATTATAAACAATCTTCATACTTTTCTTCAAATCTTGGTTCAACCGTAAATAGTAACGAAAAAACTTTTGCAGATATTTCAAATCAGCTTAGAGGCACTATTGTTAATATTGTTGGAAACCCTATATCTGAATCATTTTTGGAAGCAAGGGGTGTAACTTGGTCAGGTCAAATATATTATACAGGTGGTGTTGTTGTAATAACTGAACCTGTAAATTTAGTGAAGCTTGTGAAGCTTAGTGAATATTGAATGGTGAACCTTTTTTTTATTGTAATATTTTAACATCAGAAACATTTAATGATCATTTCCATGCTTACAATGTAAAACAGTCATCAGATTTTAGTTTAATAAACATTAAAGATTTGTTGGACTATCACCCTTTAGGAATGTACAAAATTGGTAACCAACTGTGTTATGTACCTCTTCATCATCATATTCCACGTTAATAATATTAACATAAAGAAAAGATTGTTTTTTATAATTTATTTTTAGTGTATATAAATTTTATCAGTGTTGATTTCATTATTATATTTGCAGTTGGAATAACTATTGTTTTATTTTGGGTTAACACACCTTACTATTTTTTTAATGAGAGAACTTTTACAAACTTTTTACATCAACCAATTTGCAGAAAAAATACTAAAAAAACACCAAAATAAGAAATTTTCTCCCGTTAAAGAAAGCAGTGCTATAATTGGATATTTTTGGTGCACCAGAAATTATTCACAAGTGAAGCAGATCTTTTTGATATTTTTCCGACAGGTACTTTATTCGACTCTTGGTTTTCAAAATTCTTGTTTGCGTGTAACTGGGGTCAAAAGGTCAAAATTTATTACATAACTAAATCTCTGGAACCATTCATCAATTGTTTTATTTTAAGTTGAAGTGTCATCAATGAAGAAAAGTGTCATAACCATATTTTTTAGAAAAAATCTTGTTTCCGTGGAAACAGGGTCTAAAGGTCAATTTAAGAAATCTTTTTCAAAAAAGTTTTAAAAAAATTCCTTGTTTATTTATCAAAACCATGTATTTTACTACTAAAAACTCTTAATAAAAAAATTGAAGGTATAATTGTTACTTTTTGAGTTTAGTCTTAATAATTTAGGCTATTAAACTGGTATACAGACTATGTAATAGAGATTGATAGATACAGGCTTTCTTTTGTCAAAATCATAAATGTGTAATGCAACATTTTTCTACGATTAAAGTAAATTTTGTTATAAAACATTTTATCTATGTCCTGCAATGTCACTTTCAATATTCATGTCTCTTGAAATTTTAGAAATGTTGATTGACTTTCTTGCATACTATCTTGAATAGACACCATGTAAATTGAATAGGATTGTATTTCAGTCCAAAATATTCACAAATATTATTCTTTTCAATGTGGTCAAAAACAAGTAAAAAATTAAGATATCTTGACAACAAAAAAAGTATCTTGCATGAAATAAAAATGGCTGATATCTGCTCTTGAAGCTCTTTTATCTTATCCCAATCTTATCCTCTGCTCCTTTAAGTATTGCTTATAGAAAGGAAGATAGAAAATCTCAATTTATATCCTATGATGTGTGGTATGTACCTTAAAGGGGATTAATTTTTGTGAGAATTAATTTTCACGAATGGACCCAATTTTTACTGTTTTCATAGGTTAATTGATCAAAATTGCAGTGATAAGTGTGAAAATCATATTTTGCAAGCATAACATTTTGTGAATTCATCCAAAACTTGCAAAATTCACGAAAATTAATCCCCTTTTAATCTTAATTTTGGGAATCATTAAAAATAAAACTTCAAGTGAGAACTTCAAACACTTTTGTGAATCCTATAGTAAAACTTAGCAGGAAGTTGAAATTTACTATCATTTCAGAAAGTTTAGGGATTAATTTTTCAGCCAAAATTACTCGAAGTTGTACCTTTACAGAATCAATTTAATAAATAACTTTTTCAAATTGTTTGTTTAGAAAATGGATATTCAATTTAATGAAGAGAAAATGTTTTGTGTTCTGTTCAAAAAGAAGCGAAAGATGATTGCTATTAAAAATTCAACTGAGATGGGATCTAAAATAACAGCAGCATTTAAAAACTGTCCTGGAGGGTTTCCTGTTATATTTAGCCTACAGTACCTCAACAATGATGTTTAAAACTTCATTGATTTGGATCATGACTTGGGAATGCTGCATAGCACCAAACCATTGAGAGTTGTGACGTCTGAAGATGAACAAGATGATTATCTGGACGAAGGATTCCAAATCGCGACAGCATCTACTACTTCTTTGTCGAAGGTTCAAGTGGAAATAAGCAGGGAGTCTGAAAGTGACGATAACATATCCAATGCTGAAGTTTTGATATGTGGTTTTTTTAAAAAAAGGGGGTGATATTAAGAACAACGTCACTTAGATCATTTAGATATGCATTTTTTTATATTTAGGGGAAAATTAGAAAAAGTATTGTGGATTGTTTCAAAAACACCAGCAAAACGAAGTGCAAAAGCGTTGCAGAATGCATTGCTTCTAAGCAGAAATTTAAACTACGTAAAGAAAAAAATAGCAAAAATGAAAAGGAGACTTTTG
>JAYJMI010061105.1:0-10525 GCA_036873855.1 Sarsia tubulosa
AAACTTCCCTTTTTAAACTTTAAGTGGACAAGATGCGAAATTTAGATGTGGAGAAACTGTGTGTTTAATCGTATGATGCCCTTGCCCTATGAAATTACATCTGGTAATATATTTGCTGCTGTTATGAATAATTCAAAGTCTTAAAATGGAAGTGGTAAATAAAAATAATATGCTCCTTTGAAACAATATCTAGTCTTTAGTCAAATTTCTGCTCCTATGAAAATGCTCCTTACTCAAACTCTTTCGATTTTTATCAATTGTGAAACTGACCAGATACTTATCTTAAAAAACTTAATAAATTTGTGGATCCGAATTTCTTATTAATAAACTTTTATTAAATATCAAACTAAATTATAGAGTTTTGAAACAAGTTTTTAATTGTTTGACATGTTGAATAGAATGTTTAAACAACTGTATCGCTATCAGTTTTAACTGAGATTTTAAATTCATCAAATGAGCTAGCGAGAGTTTGAAACACCATGCGTTGAAATGAAGACGCTTTAAGAAATTAAGGACGCTTAAAAAATTATAAAATAATGGCGGTAAATTTTGATCAATCTCAAGATTTTCGAATGTATCTTGAAGACACGATGGCAAACGATACAACAAATGGTATAGAAGAAATATCAAATGATATATCGGTTAAGAAAAACGATAAAGAAGCTGTAACAGCTTTATTACAACATTTTAAACATGTAAAAACCGATCTAGAAGAAAGTTTTGATAAAGAACGTGGTAACATGGAAGATTATTTTGAGAATGAAAAAACTGATATAGTGAAAGGTTTTATCATTGAAAAAGAAATGTTAGCAAAACAACATGAAAAAGAAAAGCAAGGTTTGATTAATAATTTTATTAGCGAAAGAGAACAAATGCTAGAAAACTTTCAAGATCAAGTAAAAGAAATCGAATATAAAATGAAAAAAAATAATTACTCTTCAGAAATCTCTAGTGAAGCGAAACCAAACGGAAGAAAACTAAAAATGCTAACTGACAAACAAGACAGGAGAGTTGAGCATCAAGTTAACAACTCATTAGAAAATAATAAACTTTTAATAAAAGTAGACGAAAAAAGTTTAATAACTCCTGAAGATTTTATCAAACATTTAGAAATTGAAGAAAAATTTGAAAGCGAGAGAGAGAATCTGGAAAGATCTTTTAGAGAAGAAAAAATTAAATTAAGAAATAAAATTGAAAGTGAATACGATAGGAAATTAGCTAAAGAAAGAAGAAAGTATGAGAATAAAATCAATGAACTATTGGGGAGTAATGAAAAGTTGAAGCATGTAAGCAAAGATACAGAAGGAATGTGGAAAGTGCAAGCCACGCGTTTAGAGCAACAGTTTCAAAAAGAAAGGTATTATGATTTAAACTGCTATCTAAAAGACTGGAAATGAAATGAAACATAGTTCTAACTTGTTATAAGATTATTACTATGTTGCGAGAAATAATTTGATAAACCTCTGTAAAGTAAAAAGCGTTATCCACGTAATTTTTTGATTTTAAAATGTTACTCCCCTAGAGTTTAATCAAGTTGCATAAGGTTATACATTCTCTTGAACAATTATAATTAGTCAAATTGGTATTTTGTATTCTAATAGCTACTGATCAGAGAAACCAAAATTAGTTTGTTGATGAGAAAACTAGGAATAACAAATTAATTTGCTATAAAAATACGAAGCTGCTCTGATTTATTTGATTTATTTTCTGGATTTAAAAATTCTAGAGACCATTTTAAACATTCATGTTATTTTTTTCATTATAACAAAACATGACCAGTTTTTAGGAGTAAAGATAAACAGTTTTAGAATTATATAAATACCCATAAATATCAAAAAAAAAATGCTAGTATTCTCTTGCAAGAATACATTTCTAAATCGCACTAAGTTTGCTACATTGATCTATATATGAAAATATTTTTAGTCCATGTTTCTTACCAACTGTATTCTAAGTGTTCTGGTCCTTATTTTATCTTTTTCACTTTTATTTATCGCTAATTCAAAACGTGAGAACTTGTTTACGAAGATTCTGTTTATATTTCAGATTTATTGCTATGATTTCTATGACAGGATAAACAAAATTTTGATTTTGAAAAAGTAAAATAATTGATCAATATTTAATTTAGAAGAATAACGAGCACAGCGTCCTTTACTAGTTGAAATAGTATCAATTTGATTTCCATAAATAAACAATTTTAATTCAATAAATCTTTTTACCAAGTTTAATGGATAATTTGTTATAATTTGTTTTCCTAGTTATATAAAATACCTACATTTGATAGGGAAAAATTGAACCACAATCTATTTACATTTGATTGTTTACCCTCGGATGCTCACCATTTCCCGGTTGTTCTTATCGGAGTCATTTTTATGTTTTGGAACGCATACGCATATTTCATTTGCTGAGAATTGACAGACCAAGAAAATTTCATATAATAAGGAATTATAATAAATTACTTCTTTTGTACATAGCGTGTTGAAATCACTCTTCTGGTTCTCCTACGTAGTTAGTACTCATAAAAGAATTAACGAATAATTGCACTTTAGGTGCCATTAACATTTGTAAAGAATCCGATTTTTTGCAATGCAGTTCTACGAATATTACTATAAATGGTATCAAAGATCTACAAAAGTAAGGATTCTTTAACAATCTGTGGCTTAGGATTTCCTCTGTCTCTTCACCTATGATTGACAAAACTCGTTTATAAGACCACTGAAAACATACTACTGCGAAGAGATTACAAGGAAATATTTGGTGTGGTTGAAAACTGCATTTGAAATTAAAAGGTTTTTGTGGGTTTGCTCGTTATCTAAGAAATATTTCTGGCCAATGCTTTATCTGGAATATTCTTAGTTGAATAAGTTACAAAAACTGTGTATATTATTATCAAAAAAATCAAGTAATGCAATGTTTTAACCCTTTGAAATCTGTCGCCACTGCATAAAAATATTTTCGTACTTACGACTTTTATATATTTTGTCAACACGCTCTGGTTTGTGGTCATTAAATAAATGTATAGAGTAATTAAGGTTTACAATAGACAATGTGATTCCTTACATAGAATTTTCTTGGACAGACTAACTGACTGAAACTAAGCAAACTAATCGTTTGCTCCTCTCAATGCTATAATTGGAAAAAAAAGGTTTTAGACTTAAGTGTAGCATGCTTAAAACTATCTAAAAAGACAAAAAGAAAGAAGCCGTTTTAAATATAGTAACAATTGATAGCAGAACTAGACGTTCACTAAAGTTGTTTTTATTTAATAAGGACGTTTTTAAAGTCTAAAATGATGCTGAAGTTTCATCCCAACAAATTTATAAGAGATTGAGTTACAGCTAAAAAAACGTCCTATAATAAATAACTGGTGGTTTAGTTCACGTCTTATGAATGTTTTTTTTAAATATTTTGTAGTGTTATAAGGTTCATTTTGACCTCAGTATAATCAAAAACAATCCATACTAAAATACAGAATAATTATTCCGTAGTTTCTATCATCTGTTTTATCTGTAGTTTGATCGTTCATATCATGTTAAAATCCGTCATGAAATCTCAAGAAATTTTCAAACAGAGCTACCGTAGAAAATGAAAAAGATTAACTCTTATTTTCTAACAACCATTTTTTTCTTTAGATTAGAACTAGATAGCCGACATAAAGAAGAAAAAAGTAAACTACGCCGGAAATTAGAAGAACAGCACTCAATGAAATTATCATCACAACGAAGTGATTACGATCGGAACATTTCCGATCTAAAAGCAGAGCTACGAAAAATCAAAAAAGATTTTGAATTCCTGAAAGATGATAATTCGTCAAAAGAAAATACAATTTTGTTAAAAAATGAAATTACCAATCAGTTACAAGAAAACTTTGATCGAGAAACAAAAGTTATAAGAGACCAAAATGGAAAACTAAATTCCGATGTTAAGTATTTGACAACAGAAAAATATGATTTGCAAAGAAAAATTCGTGAACTGGAATCAAGAAATGACAATGACTCAGCACTTTTAAAAGAATACACAGAAAAAGTAAACAAGGAGTACGAGTATAAAATGAAACGATTAATTTCTGAATGTGAAAAGGTTAAAATGGAGAATAATAGTAAAAACAAAGAAAACAAAGAGCTTGAGAAAAGATTGTCAACTTTTGAAACATGTGAAAAAAACATGGAGGGTCGGTTAAATATCACTGAACAAACGGTGAAGCAATGTGAAGATACTATAAATACAATGCGTAATGAAAACACAAATCTATCACATGAAATTAATTTATTAAGATCAGAAAAGGATGATCTTCAAAAGCATTTAGAACGACAAACAAATAATGAAAGACATGTAAAAGTCAATTCTAAAAAAGTAGATGGTGAATTTCAAGATTTGTCAAATCGCTATATGATTTTAGAAAGAGAAAAATTACAAAACGAAAGATTAATATCGAATGTTAGAAAAGAATTAGAAACAACTAGTAAATTATCACAGGAGCGTTTACTAAAATTTGAAAATTTAGAAAAGGAATTACAAAGACAGCGACAGTTATTGGAAGGGGAGAAGAAAGAAAATCAAAGACTTCATGATCGTTTCAATCAAGACGCAGCTTTGCTTCGAAAGAAAGACGAAGAGAATGGTAATATGAGGGCCGAACTTGAAAATCTTAAAACAGAATTTGGATCTTTTAAAACTAAAATACAATTAGATAATGAGAAAATTTTGAATATTCAATCAGAAAAAAATGCATTACTTAATCAAATTGAAAAAATTAAAAAAACTGAAAACTTACAAAAAAAACATGAAATAATTGCAGTACAAAATTCTTATGTAAAAGAATTTGCTAAAAGGTTAGAATTTGTAAAAGGCAATTATGAAAGGGAAATAAAAACACTAAAAGAACATGTTGAAGAATTGAAAAACTCCTACTCTACATACGAAAATAAAAACAATGAAGAAAAAAATGAAGACGGCACCATTAAAGAATTTTATGGACTTTACGACAGACCACCGAAAAGCTATCAAGACAATATTCATTTAAATATAGTAACAAGCTCGTTACAAGACCTCCCAACAAGGGATCTAGGTCCAAGCGATATGATAGAACCCTGTAAACCAATGACAAAGTTAGCTGAAGTATCTACTAGTAATAATCCATATGATCTTTCACGTGTTTTGTTTTCCCAACCTAAAAGTCATAATTTAAAACTTCCACGAACGCAAGCTGAAGAGTATACCCCGAACCCTAATATATCACCATTAAAATTTTCACATTCAACTCAAAGCAGTGCATTTCATCCAGTACACCAATCTTTTGAACCACATTCTATAAAAACAGTAGATAACCTAAAATCTACAAAACCAGTGGTTTTTAACCCACGACCACATTATAATTTACCAAACAAACAAAATAACCAAATAAACCATAATATTGACCATTATAATAAACTCAATATTAACCAACAACCGAACGATAAATCTGGTAATATTTTACAAAGAATATATACTTATATGAAACAATCTCCAGAACCAACGGAGTTTCACACAGATACTGTAGAAAAAGTTTCTTCAATTGAAAATGATATTACAGACTATTCTGAGAGATTTTCAACCAAAAGTTTTATCTCACCTAATCAAAGTAATTCTAGAAAAAACTCAGAAAGTTCAAACTGTACAAATACAGAAAACAATATAAACCAAGAATCACCAAGACGGCAGAATAAACAAAACATTAATTCAACATACAGCCAACTAAATCGTGAAAAAATCCCCGTCTATCCACCACCCATCAATGAAGAAAAAGAATCGTTGTACAGTGCAACAAGTTATAGTAACGACTCTGGTTTTATAACCACAGATAGAAGTAGTTTAAAATGTCCAAAATTACCGAATGGAAATCAGGTACTTTCATATTTATATATACCTCGTGTCCATATTTATGGAACTTGTTTCAAATGGATTATCTTTAGATTCTATATTCTATATTAGGAGATTCGAACCCACGACTTCCGTTCCACTACCTACTGTCTTCAACCGGCTTCACTAGACTACTGATAGTCTATTTATTTTAATATGGCGCATATGGCGCATTTTATAGCTCGACAAAGTTCATTTCTTAAATTTTGTTAGGTTGTGTTTATATGAAGAAAAAAATCTCTGTAAAACCAGGCCCTCTGAAACATCTGGCCCATCTTCTTTTATATTAACTCTTTTATAATTAATTTTTTTGAGATCTATTCCTTAAAAATATCAGGAAGAAGTATTAATCATTTTTTCTTGATTATTTTTTGTGACTTTTTCGTTTTAATTTCTTTAGAAATTCAATGTTCAAAACGAAAATGCCACCAATGATGTAATGGACATCTTCACTAGAATACATAATGCAGAAAAAAAATCCGACAACGATGAATTAAGAAAACTTCTAAAAGATGTTCGGAAGGAGGTTTTACTTTTAAATAAATTGGTAAGTTCAATTTGTTTATTTCTAATTTTTGGAAATCTTATTACTAAATATTTAGACTTATTACTATTATCAAACTTGATACGATTACGGAGATTAGATTAGCTCTTCTCCTTTTTTATATTTGATTTTTTCGGGAAAAAGGAAAAAATCGAAATCGTCGAAAATAAAAAGCGGAAAGAGGGACTCGTCTAACGATTACCGTGTTTCATACATTATTTATATTGTCTTCGAACGAGTTGTTATACAGCAAATAATTATATACGAGCTTAAAAAATTAACCACTAAAGTTGTAGACACTAAGCATTTCTCAGAACATACACTACTCTATTGCAAGTTTTTCTAGTGGGTGTTTTTTCCATTCTGCACCTAAGGCATGGAAACGCGGTTGACCATTATGAATGGTAATAAATGCAATCGATAAGTGCTGGTACAAAGATTTACTAAGTCTTTTTAAGTAGTTTTCGTTTTAGTTAGCTATTCTTTACTTTGTCAAGCCAAAAAAAAGATCATATAATAGGCCAAACTATATAGAACACAAATCTTAAATTAAAAAGCTTTAAAACTGATCCATGTTACTTAATTAATAGAAATTCTTGACTATGTTCAATAACACGTTAACAACCTTCACACTTTTTTATGAATTTGCATAAAGGGATACTAAATCTTAATAAAATGACTTTATAATTAAATAAGCTACAATAAAATTAAAAAGTATCACATTTCTATTAATGGCTTTGTATAATATATTTCGTACAGATGGATGAAAGAACACCGACTTCTACACCTCGTCAATCTGTTACACCCGACTTAAGCTATTCTTCACATTCAAATAAAAACAGGAAGAAACACCAAAAGGTATTTGAACAGTTTCCTTTTTATATAAAACTATTGATGTATTGTCTTATTAGTTACTAAAGTATAAAGATTGAAAACAAAATATGTTATTCCAGGTTTAAAAATACTATAATTAATTTATTACGACTTTAGCGTACATCATCAGCAAGTCCGACAGAATCAACGACAGAAATCAAACGTCTTAACGAAGAAAACGTCGAATTACAACGTCGACTGGAAGATCAAGAAAAACGTATACAATATCAAGAAACGTCTTGTGACGATTTATTCAAAAGACGCGTACTACTAGAGAAGTTAGTTGAAAGATTACAGAGTCGTTTGCGAGAGGAAACTAGTAAAAGACGACAAATAGAACAGTCGAATAATGTTATACCTGAAGATAGTAAAGAAGGATTAGACGACTCAACTGTTTGATTATGCACAACATTTTATATATTCCTAGTCTAATTCCTAAGCAAAAGAAATTCTCTATAAATACTAAAAACTCAACAGCTTTAAAGCTGTACTGGATCAATTTCGCCTTATCTTTTTTGTGGTTTTAAGGAGTCTATACTTATTTTAGCTTTTTTGTCTATTAGATTTATATGAACTGTTTTATGCAGCCTAATTTAGTTTATATTAGTTTCTAGTTGGTTTCAGAGATTATTCTTATATACACATATATGATGTGGCGCTAAAGATTGTGTTATAAGCAAATAATTTTGCTGATACTATACTTTAGTTGATACTATATGACTTAATTTATTTACTTAGCAAGTAGATCAGGCGTTGGTCACAGTAAAGTAGATCAGGCGTTGGTCACAGTAAAGGTTGTTTTCTACTTCAACTTTTTATCTACATCCAAAGCGGGATGAGAACGGAAAGGGAACTCGCGTGAGCATGCGCATTAAATTGTTTTCGATATCCCACGATACTATTATCCCTTCCCAATTGTCCCGGTAATGACAGGATATGCAAACAAATGAGATTATAGTATCTTTTAATCCATTGTCTATAAACAACAAAAATCTTTTAATATTTTTTCTTGATGGGAAAGTCTATCCTAATAACTTTTATAGTGGAATTAATTTTTCCCGTCTGTCCCTTTACCTTTTCCCGTTCCCTTCCCGTTCTTATTATATTATATTATTATATAGCATATTATATTGGATCAAACTTTGCAAAAAAATATCTACTGAAAAATTATAGGTACAACTTCAAGTGATTTTAGCCGCAATTTTCTATGTGCAGTTTTTGAATTATATAGCTCAACAATAGCAATCAAGAAGCAATTTATCTCTTTCACAAAGTTCAAAGTTATTTTACTTTTGATCTGCTCACTTACAGGAGGTGAAATTTAGCTGATTGATTTTACTTCTATCTGCTCTTTTATCATATTAAATTTCAATATAGGTTTCTCAAAAATGATTTCACTTGAAGTTGTACCTTTAAGGGATATACTAACTTATTAACGAAAATTGAAAATATTGTTTTAGTTATTTTATTTAGTTAACTTATTTTGTAGCTCCTATAGTTTTTTAAAATACATTTTTAAAAATTTTGATAGAAAATTTGTTTATAGCTTCGTTTTTCTTGTAAATATAATATAAACACTAATCTAAATTTATTCGTTATGACGAAAAAAACTACATTTTTATTTCTTGCTCCTTGAGTAGTGAGTTCAGTATTTGTTGAAAATAAATACAAGGAAAGTGTCGCATAAACAAGAAATTTCGTTTTTAATTGATCAAAAATACATAGTTCTATACGAAATGTACTGTTCACAAAGGAAATACTAATTTGGCTTAATATGATTGACTACCACTTGAATAGACTTGATAAGGCGTTTCTTGCGATGTCCTTGCTTGTAGTACCTGAAAACAAACGAATGCTCAAAATATACTACCATTAGTATAGTATGCAACAGGATTTTGGATTAAATATCAAAAAGCATTCTTTGACATAAGGGTGTTTGACCCATACGCCAAACGATATATAAATCAATCTATGAAGCAGTGTTATATCATCAACGAAAAAGAAAAAAAAGATCTCTACGCTAGAAGAATTTTAGAAGTCGATCAAGGAAGTTCCACTCGACTTGTCTTCAACGCACTTGGTGGCATGGGCGAAGAATGTAAAACATCTATTTCGAGACTGTCACTTCTAATAGCTAGGCAAACGAAATATGATAAACTGGATACGTACAAAGTTGAACTTTTCATTATAGAGATCACTATTAATATGTTTGTGAGGTTCCAGGACGCATAAAATAATTATTTATAACGTAAACAATATCTAACTAGAAACTAAATGAACAAAAACTTAAAATAAATAACAAAAACAACAACACTTAATCATAAATTGCGGCAGCCTTTCGCCTAAGAAACAGGTTTTTATATCATTGTATAGATGTGTTTTATTGTTAATAATAAAAATAAATAAATATACTACAATTTCATGATTTATCTAGACTAGATTAAGTCGGTTTTCGGAATACCGGCCCATTTTAAAAAAAGGCTAGGACAAAAGAAATACCTGTTTTAGCTCCATTAGCGATTTAGCACTAACCAGCGAAAATTACTAAAACTAAAACCAGTCTATGAGACTAAATCTAAAATTTACGATTACAGACTAAATCTACGATTTATCTGACTAAGAGCTCTAAAGTTCCTTGTTGAAAACGGCAAATTCAACGAAACAGCTTTTGAAGCCATATGGACTATATCTAGTCTACCACTTGAACAAATTTTCTAATTACAATTTTTAAGCTTTGGTATACACTTGAATCAATAATGAATAATGATCGATAATAAATAATAAACGATAAAAACGAGTTATTTGTCCATAATAAATTGATAAATAAAAAAACCGTTTAACAACGCGTGGTGAATTATACAGTTTCACTCTACATACTTAAGGCAAAGAGTGACCGGTTTATTCTCGCTCCAAGAGTGTACTATTTCACAGGTCGACTTTGAATCAAAATAGTTAGAAATTGAATTTAGGATGCAAAATGATAGCTCGTGCGAAGTAAAGTTAATAACTTTATTATAGTAACAAATATAGAAAACAATAATCCATTCATTACGTATATGAATTTAAAAGCAACACAACATTTAAAAGCAACACAACATTTAAAAGCAACACAACATTTAAAAGCAACACAACATTTAAAAGCAACACAACATTCAAAAGCGGATAAGTTTGATCTTATCAATATGCATTTTAATTTTTGAAAATAGTTTATTG
>JAYJMI010061216.1:0-11735 GCA_036873855.1 Sarsia tubulosa
TAACTAATAAACAATAGTTATTTGTACACCAGTTTGGGAATTATTCTCAGTTTAATTACCTTCACTCAAACCTGATTATTAGTTTATCAATATAAAACAAGTGATAGATAGACATTGGATCCCTGGCAACTGATATTTTTAATCAAATAGCACTATCATGCAGAAAGTGAGCAGTATTATAAAACAATGCAAATGTATACCTATACCGAATTATCAGCTCTTTCACTGGCGAAAACGCAAATATCGAAAAATTAACATTTTGACCTCATGCAGCAAATGAGCAGAATTATGAAGAAAATTTAGAATCAAGTATTATGCTTTACTAATCTCTATCATTGTACAAAATTTCAAGTAATTTGGAACTCTGCAGCATGAGATATCACATAAAAATATCAATTCTCACAAAAATTGACTTTTTAAAAAAAGTTAATGAAGAGTTCCGGAGATATATTATCTGGTGAATAAGAATTTTTTTCAAAAATCCTGCTCAGTAACTTTTCTTGTGGCTTCATGCAAAAAATCAGAAAAACTAATGAAGGAATTCTATAAAAAACACGTTACAAACGGACGAACAGACGGACTAACAGAGCTGAATTTATAGCAACATATAAACAAAATAAAATAATAAAAAAAACTTCAGTTTAATTTTACAAAGCAGAAAAATATAAAAACATATTTGTCATACATTTTGTCGCTTTAAATGTCAGCTGATAATGGAGTGACAAAATATTTTACCTAGGCTTATAAAAAAATTTTTCTTGGATCTATAATACCTAAATTTTGTTGCAACTTAAAATTTAAACTAAATGGTGGCAGGTGTTCATCATACATTCAAACTCATTGCATACATTTTCAGGTTACCAACATAAAGTATTGTTTGAACAACATTATTAAAAAACTTGAAAATCGCACAGTAAAAGATGTTTATGGACAATAGCAAGCAAATGTTTTCAGTTCAATTATTTACTAAATCTATTTGAATATCTTTAAGTTACCTTTTCCGATGATGTTGCTAATCTTGTCCCTTGTAAATTTAAAGAGAGACAACTCAGCTGAGCTTCGTGAGCATCGATTTCGCTAGGTGGTTTATCTGTACTTGCAAGGTCGACGATCTGTACATGACCTGGTTTACGACCAGGGAAAGTTAACAGTGAGTTATTGCTACTTGGACATAGTACACATAAACCTATAAAAAATTGAAATGGTAATAAATCACATACAGAATTCCATTTATCACAAAAAGGAGATTTGTCAAGCATACTTACTCTAGGAGAACAATATATGACACTTTATTAAGACTGCATTTTTTACCATAGATAATTAGTTTTTTTATATCTACAAACACCAGATGTTCAATAATACCATAGATGCTGCTATCAACTAAGTTAGGCAACAACATAATTAGTTATTGTTGTTGAAAGCATGAGGTTTTAAACTGCGTCTTTTCATTTTTCATTTCTATAGAATAAAACTTTACTAAACTTAAAGGCTGTGGAAACTTCCAGAAAACTTTATCTTCAATTAAAGAAGACCAGAAAGTAGATTCAAGAATCTCTTCATTTTGTCCCCAAATCTTGTTTGGTTTAAAAGTTATTGGCATTTACATGCTTTTAAAATTCTAGCAGAAACCCTGGATTTGGGAATGTTGTGATGTCATCACAAGTATGCTAGATTTTTGAAGTTAGAGAAACTGTAATAACACCAAATTTAGCATAATGGTAGAAATTATGATTACAAAAAAATTTATTAAGAATTTTTGAATGACTAGTTACCAGGTCTTGATTTTTTTTTAAAAATACGCTGATATCAGCAGAACAAGTATCTTTTATATATTTCAGAGCATTAAAAACAAATATTTTGTCTACATTTTCGGTAATGCTCGGGAAATGCTGATATCAGCATTCTTCAAAAACGAAAGGAGACCTGGTAACAAGTCAAACGGTCCATTATTAATTGAAAATTTTGAATCAATAAAAAATAAATTTTATATTTAATCAGAATATCTACCATTGTGCCAAAATTGGTGTTTTAAGATCCCTTAAGAGATATTAAAGAATCTCTAACTTGTAATTACATTACAACTTTCCCAAATCCAGGGGCTCTTTTATAATTTCAAAATAAATTCTTAAATCAAGTTATATGGCCTTCCAAACAAAGTAAAGTTTTTTTATTTCATGAAAGAAGCGTACTCAAGATGATATCTTAATTCACAGCTGCATAATTGGAAATATTGATAACAACCTGTGATTATCTTCACGTTACAAATTGATAAATGTTAATTAATTCAAAAATTTCCAAATACATGTGGATAAAACTTGGCAGATTAAAGGACAGTAACAATTAAAATTAGTATCTATTTCCACTAATAGATCCAGATTGTTTTTGTTAAAACAGCCTGTATCAAATCAAATTCAATCATTTTTATGATGCAAATATATTAATATTCTAATCTTTAAAATATTGTCCTCTAATCTGTTTCATGTACATCTCTTTGTACTTTTTGCAAAATTTAACTAAAATTTAATTTGTGTGATGTCATCAAAAGTCTGTCTAATTTTTTAACCAAGATCAACTCTTTCAATTATGATATCTAGAGAACTAGAAATTCATTTTTCAATGAAATAAAAAGCAAAATAATTTTTTCTTTATCTGACTCATTTCGTTATCTCATCTGAGTGTTTTTCACCTCAGAATATCTGTAACATACCTTTAGGATTGGGACATGTTTCAAATACATGCAATTGTTGAGGATTCTGGGTAAATGTATAAACTTTAATCATTGTGTCCAATACTATTACAATTCTAAAAGAAACAAATTTCACAAACATTGATTATTAAACTATTTCACAAGAAACAAGTGTTAGATTGACATTGGATCCCCAAAAACTAATTTGTTTTAACCAAATTGCACTTGAAACTTATTATGCAGAAAATGGGAAGTATGCATAACAATGAAATATATACATAATCATTGCCCAAAATTCAAAAATTATATCTTTATAGCAACATTTATATTGACCTCATTATGCAGCAAATGAGCAGAATTATAAAGAAACTCTAAGATCAAATATTAAAGCTTTAACTAATCTCTATTATTGTACAAAATTTTAGATAAACTGAAACTCTACAGCATGAGATATCATGTGAAATATCAATTTAGCACAAAAATTATTTTTTACCTCAGTTGCTCCTGCAAACAAGAATTTCTGAACGTCTTTTAATGATCATAGCAAAATTAACCTATTTTAACGATCTTAAATTGATTAGCAAATTTCTTCAAACTTTTTATAATGATCTTAAAATGATTATCCTAACAAAATTACCCTTCTTAAAACGCTTTTTAACAATCTTAAAATGTTCTTTTTAGTGAAATTAACTTTCCCAAAATGTGTTTTTTGCGAATAGAAATTTTAAATATAATTTTATATTAATATTTTTATTTTACCAACCGACTCTAGTTTCAGAACTCATTTGCGTGTAGAACGACAAATTTAGTTGGAGTGGCCTTTAGTGAACTGTAAGTTATATAAATGATAACAATACCTATCTCTTCGCAAACGCACTCCCTTTACATCACTAGAGAAGTCTAATGATATGACGCATTTCTTTTTTAAATCATCCCAGATTTTCACTAAAATTATAAACAACCAAAAGAAATTGTAATTTCAAAGCATATTTTCCTACAAGACATAAGCTTAGAGAAAAGGTACTGCACCTACTGTATAAAAGTCGTCAAGATGAAAGCAATTTTTCTGTTCTGATTATCTTTGTCATAAAATTCTTAGTGGTAGCAACAACCAAAACAAGAAATTATTACACAATTAATAAAAGTTAGTTAGCAAAAAACAAATTACTGCTGTGTGAAGTACATAATTTTTTCCATTTTACTAATTTTTCCTCAGTCTAATTTTTTGCAAATAACCAACTAGGGGTGTTTCAGGTCTGATCACTACATTCATAAAACTTCTCTACATAAGGCTTACCTTCATTAGGGGGAAATTTCGGATTACTACCCCCACCAACTAATGCTAAATAATTACATCTGAACAACATTTCCACGTATCCAACACCCCCATCTTCAAAATCTAGGGAAAATAGCTTTTGTCAAGATATTGTTGTTTCTTTTATTGGGAATGATTTGAAAACAAAACTTTATAATCCTTACATGATTCTAAATAACAGATTTTATAGCTGCAAACAGCAAAGAGCTTTTACCAAAATATCACCAAATAGCATATTAATTTTGTCATTTTATCAAAAGAGATGTTATGTTATCAAAGGTAACACTTTTTGAAAAGGTATTTTAAACATTGCCTTTCTTCACATTACCTCAAAAACTTTAGATTTGAACTTTTATCATTACATTTTTACATTAAACATTTACTGCAAAGATGTTGTGTAATGGATTTGTTCACAGACATAAACCACAATGCATTGTGTTCAAACTTTGACTACGTATCTACAGTACACTAGAAGGATTAGTGATTTGTTGAGTGAATCTTATACACCAGTTGAAACAAAAGGGTTGTTTGACATAACAGCAAGACTGATTTCTCATGAGAAAAACTGGAAAAATTAGATTAATATTACCAAAACATCGCTTTTTCACCAAAAAAGATTGTCCTAAATTCTTAAAACCTCATGTTTCAGCACTGTACTTTACTATCAGTTTCACTTTTGAAAATGCTATTGCTACTGACCTGTTTTCAGTATGATTTTTCAAAAATTACAATAAAGGTTTTACAACAAACCCTGTCTTTCTTTTTCTTTCACAGGATCACAATTATATACTCTGAAACCACGTTCCATTCCACAAGCGAAACATCCTGAAAGCAGTAAGCAATATTATTGTGCAAGGTTTTGAAGAATTCCCAGTGAACTACAAATCATCAATATTTATTGTAATCATATATCGAGACAGGTGTCCAGGGGTTGAATTAGAGGCAATTGGACAGTAGTATACCGATTTTAAGGATGACTAATTTTGGAGCGCAAGTTAACCTTTTTCTAACACTCAGTAGTCAAGTTTCTACCAAAAAAGTTTTTAAATATTAAAGTTAAATCAAATAACTATTAGTTGGCTAACAGATTATTTAAAGCATCAGAGACATCAAAGTTAACAAGATGTGGCGCTTGAATATATTCTGAGGTACCTTATGTCATCAATATAAAAAGCTTTAATTCAAATTTTATATCTAAAACAAAAAAAATTTAAAATCGACAGGAGCTGAAGTCAATTTATATGATTACATTATTGGCATAGCCATATCCAGAGCTATTTTGGAGACGGTAAAGCGGTTTGAGAGCCCAAATTATTGAGCCCAAACACAAACAATCAACCGGTCTTGAGATACCGTGAAACTTGCCTCGCTTGCCCAAAAAATGTTTTTTGAAAATATAGGAATATTGTAATTTTTTACCTCTTTTTATGTTCTAGGTTCATGCAAAAATATAGAAAAATCTAATGAACAGACTTTTGGGCTTAAATTTGCCCCATTATTGCAATAATATAACAATATAGAAAACAGTAAAATCAGATAAAAATATGTTAAATGGGATAGATACCAAAGAAGTTTTTAAAAAGTTTTTTTTTTTTTTATTTTAAAGTGTTTTTTTCATTTTAAAGTAAATACAATCAACTCAACGATAAATAATGCAACAAGTTAAAATCGATATAACAGTAAAACGAAAACATGTAATACAGCACAAAGTACTCACAATCTACACTACTTTTACCACCATAGGTAAAGTTAAAAAAAATATTTTCAAAGACTAAACCAACCTTGGTCTTGATTGAAGGCAGCAAACAACAAACCATTACCATGTGGACTGTTGCTACCAACATTCATTCTTTTATAACATTTATTTTAAATCTCTATGGTAATGAAAGAATGGAGATAAGTTATTTTAATTTGATATATATAAACAGATATTAAAGGTACTTCTGCATGTAGAATTCGATAACATCATTCTATTTAATATAATTTTAATACTAACAAGGGATGGATTACCAGTGGAATGTATGGGCCACGGTTGAAATTAACTGTTTTTTGGTCACGGAAGGATTTTCGTAAGTGTTTCAATGGATTTCAAGGAAAGTATAAACCTCTACAAATACTAACTTTTTTTATAATGCACTTTAATACTTGAAGAAACTCCAATCAGAAGTGTGGTCACGGAAGGAATGATAGAAACCTGTATTTTCGCTAGTTAAACTTTCAGTGATGATTGTATCAAAGTTACATGTTTATGAATTTCAGTTCATGATTTTTCTATAAGCTGGGGGTTAACAAACACCTTTAAACAGAGATATTACATTTTAAACGATCACTTGCCAAAATTTAGAGCCAGAAAAGAAAAAAAGTAGTGGTAACGGAAGGAAAAATTGACAAGCATAGGGAATGAACTATTATTCAATAAAAACAAGCTTCAAAGTTTATCTCTTAAAGGATTTATATTTAACAGAACTATTTTATTACAATTTTAATCAAAAATAGTTTATTAGTTTATAAAAGTAGTTTTTTTAGACTCTCTGGGGAGAAACTGTGATATCCCTAATTTCTTTTGTTGCAACTATTTTGTTCTCTAAGTGTGTTACTGTAGGGAAAAGAACCTATAATATATTTAATAGTACTCTGTGTAATAATTGCATTATTTTAAAAAGTTATCACCCCCTCATAGCTTACAATGAAAAATTCATTATATGCACAAAATAAGACTCTAGACTTAGCTTGGAGGAAAAACAAGTGTAGCTCTACAATAAATATTGAAATGGCCAATTGAAAATATTTTGATGTAACAAACAATAGCTATAAAAAGTAGCATTATCCAATTATTTCAAAAAACTTTCAATACTTTTTATAACACAACTCCTATAATACCTTGTAAATATCAGAATAAAAGTGAAATAATAAACTCAAAGTATCATAAACTAACATAATATCTGACTTTTGGTAATTAAATTAAGATATAAAAATTTGGTCACAGAAGGAATACAAGGTTATGGTCATGGAAGGAAGAACTTGGTGGCCTATAAAAGACAGCTATAGTAGGTAATGAAGTTCATAATAATTTCTCAAGTTTGTAGCCATTTAAATTGATACTTTACAGAAATTCATCATCCCTTTTGCTAAGATTTTTTTTTATTCAACTTTTATCGCCAAAAAAGTAACAGAAGGAATTGCATGTTGAATTTTTCTCACTTTGCTAATATTTCTAGTTATAGGAGTCCCTAAAATTTTTATCTAGTATATAGTCAAATGAGGTAATCATTATGCAATTACAAAAATTACGCATTTTTTCAAGAGATTTTTTTTGTCTAATTCCGTGAAAAATGACACGAAACTTTGATTTTAACTAAACTGCAACTGTTAATCTACAACTTAAGAATAATAAAACAGCAAACATACTACCTGTGCACTGGTTTTTAACTTTATAAAAACATTTTCTTGGAACATTGAATATCAGGTGTGCGTTTCAAACAAATAATTTTCTTCTGTCGCATGCAGAGACTCTTGTGATGAATCTACGACAACCAAGAATTGATTTTACCGCTAAATTAAAGGCTAGTTCACATCGGTAAGCGAAAAAATGAGTGCGAAATAATTTGAATCAGAATCTTTGAAAATGATTATTAAAATGGCTGCGTTATATTTAAATTTTTTTGAGTAATGATTGATAAAATTAAGTATTATCTTTACAAACTTTTGCGCCATAATTCCAAACAGTAAGTTACAGTATATAAAGTTATACCTTTGGTGAATCCTTCATATTGTTGTATCACAAAGGAATAACTTTAGTGCCAGCGGTAAAATCAAAGATGGCGGGTGTAATCAAGAATTTTAGAAAAAATGTGTAATGATTACCTCATTTGACTATATTTGAAACAGTTTATGTTATACTTACGTTAACATAATAACTTTTAAAAATATCTTCTATGACACCACTTTTTCCAAGGTAAAGAGGTTAAAATAAATTCCTTCCGTGACCAAACTTGAAAAAAACCATCACTGGAAAATGTGCTTAAAAATAGGGAAAACATAAAAAAAGTAGTATGGCTTCAATATAGTTAAGACATCTTGATGCCTCTAGTTACCAAATTTCAAATTAAATCATTAGAAAATGGAATATGAAAATTTTCTCCAAGTGGGACCACTAATCAACCGTGGCCTATCTAGAGATAGCTGGGTTACATAGTAAATTTTGACCTTTTGACCCCAGATACGCGCAAACAAGAATTTTTGAGATGTCAGTTCTTAAGAGCAATGCACCTAAGAATATCCAGTTTGGGCTGTTAGTGGAATCATGGTAGGTCAAGGATTTACATATGTTAAAGCTCTTACAATAACAATCTTTCTGGCCAAATTTGAAGACCTGACCTCATCTGGTTCTCAAGATATAGCCATTTAAAGAAAAATATAAAATACAGACAGGAAGTTTACAGACCAGATTTTAAAGGCCCATATCTCCTTTGTTATGTATCTAAATTGCACCAAAATTTCACCAACTTGATAAAAACTACAAATTTTGTGAATGGTTGTGGATAATAAATTAAGTATACATTTTGGGGAAGACAAAACCAAATCTATTCTTTTTGCACCCATAAGATGACCCATGATATTAAGATTATGCATCACTCAAAAGTATCCTATTTAGGTTGTATTCTTGATGAAAATCTAAATGGTGAATCTATGGCCTTGAATGTTATTAAATTTTTTTGAGAATAATGTTTTTATACAGAAAAAACAAGTTTGTAACCCCAAGTTGCGTCAAATGCTTTGCAATACATTAATTCAACCTCATTTTGACTATGCTTGTACTGCCTGGTATCCAAATCTTAATTCAAATTTACTGAAAAAATAGCAGATTATGCAAAATCAATATTTTAAATTTTGTCTTCAACTAGATAACAGATCACACATAGGAGAAGCTCAATTTAAGAAAATAAACTGGCTACCTGTAAATGACAGAGTAAAGCAGATATCAAATGTCTATGTTTTCAAGTATTTTGCAAATATGACTCCTTACTACTGTACATTGGAGAACTATTTGAAAATCTAGAAACCAGAAACATAAGTACTAGAAACTCATTTTTAAAACTTAGGCAACCTTCTGTTAAAACAAACTTTGGAAAGACAGCTCTGTTTTACACAGTTCCTGCATTGTGGAACATATTGAATTGCGACTTTAAAGTAAAGTAAAAGTATGAATTCATTTAAGAGTGATTGGGGCAGCCAAAAAATTATGTTCTCTAAATTTTTTGAAATTTGGAGGAGTTAAAGATACCATTACTGTAATATTAGCTTCTGGCCAAAAAATCAGATCCCAAATCATTTTCCTTCCTGAGTTATGCTATTTTTAATTTTGTCCCTGTTTTAAGGATTTCAGAAAAAAGGACCTAGATCCTATGTTTAGAGGTGATTGGGAAACTAGAAACTACTCATAAACAAGTTTTGGAATTTTACTGGGTAGTAGTACCCTATGATGCTACCTCAAAAAAAAATTGGAATGAGGGTATTTTTCGAATTTGGTTACCAGTCCCTTCAAAATGCTCCAATTATCAATTTATGCCCTCAAATAAGTGATGATTTCAGCATATTTTCGTGAATTCATGTTTTAGTTAAATTTTAAAGTGTTCTTTTATCCAGGATCTTCTACATGCAGCAAAAAAAAAATCTTTTAATTTCTTCGAAGGCTAGCTATAGCTTGAAACGCATCGCTAGTTATCAAAAAAATCGCTAAAAAATCGCTTTAGAGGAATTCAGCATCGATAGAATTTTTATTTTCTAGCCTCATAGAGTACTACTACCCTGCAAAAGACTTGTTTATGAGTAGTTCCTAGTTTACAGACCTCTAAATATAGGGTCTAGGCCCTTTTATTCGAAATCCTTAAAAGGGGTCAAATTTAAAAATAGCATAACTCAGGAAAGAAAATGATTTGGAATCTGATTTTTTGGCCAGAAACTACTATCAATATGCCGGGTGTAGTGGCTTGCATCTGTAATCTAGCTAATTAGAGGCTGAAGTGCGCAACTGTGTGAGTTCGAGCCCGGCTCTGGTATCCACAGAACTGCAGTCGGTGTGTAGTTGTCTGTAGAGCTGGTTCAAACTCACTGAAGTCAGTGGCACAAATGAGAGCCTTAAATACTACAGAACCCAAGTAGGTAGCACTGGCCTTGGTCCCTTCTAGAAATAAGGCTTAGGCTTGTGTCGGTCAACCAAGTAAAATATCAAAACTTACTTAATAGTATCTACAACCCCTCAAAAGTGTTCTCTAGAATGTCACTCAAAAAATATAGATATTTGGTCAAACAACCTTACTTGCCAAGTTTCATTACAATTGCATTCCGTGAACTGATTACGTAAACGGTTGCTATAGACAAATTAAAATAGTCACGTGATCTCTTCAATGTAACATGGTAAGATTACCAGCCAAATATAATTGGACTTGTCTTGGTCAAACAACTTTAATAACCAAGTTTCATTGTCATTTGATTATGTGAACAGGTGCTAGAGACAAATTAAATTAGTCATGTGATACGATTACCAACCAAATATAGTTGGACTTGTCTTGACCAAACAACTTTCATTACCAAGTTTCATTGTCATTTGATCATGTGAACAGTGGCTAGAGACAAATTTTATTTTGATACGAAAATTACACGTTCAAAACACGCTCACAGTGTGGCCACCCTACGCTACGCTATGATTACGACTCTGTAGTATAAAAATAAACTTCTGAAATTTGCAACTTTAATTACCAAGTTTAATTGTCATTTGATTACATGAACAGTTGCTATAGACAAATTAAATTAGTCATGTGATACGATTACCAACCAAATATAGTTGGACTTGTCTTGGCCAAACAACTTTAATTGTCATTTGATTACATGCACAGGTGCTAGAGACAAATTAAAATAGTCACGTGATCTCTTCAATTTAACGTGGTACGATTACCAGTCAAATAGAATTGGACTTTTCTTGGTTAACTTATTATACTTGCAAAATTTCAAGATCATTGGGTGTCAAGAACCATGTTATTTAAAAGTAATTAGCTTGAATGGCGGTACTTCCTTATACATAAGTTTCAATAGCGGTACCCGTTAAAAAAACGACTTATTGACAGACAGACATATAGATAGACAGAAAAAAAAACAGAGCTGATATTAATAAAATCAGGGCCATACTCAGAGATTTTTTGGGGACATCGATTTTATCCAGTGTTTATTGGTTATACTTTATGTATGAACCTTATAAACGGTCAGCCCCTATCAAATTTCATTAGTTTTTCAATATTTGAAAGCGGGCCAGAAGATTTAAAGCCGGGTCGACCTGTTTATAAATGGGTGACCCGTTTATAAATGAGCGATCCATTTATAAACGGGCCGATTTAAAATCGGGTGGGAATACAATATTGTTGGAATCAGAAAAGATTTCTCTAAATGATACAATTAATAAGTTATTATACTGTATGAACATAATAAGATAAAGAGAGAAAAGAAGAGAATATTTTATTTTCATACGAAAATTACACGTTCGAAACACGCTCACCACAGCTGTTTCAGACGGTCTTGACGTCAAAAACGTCAATATCGCACTTCGTATTACGTTTGTTAACCTAACTTTTTTTAAAAAAATATTTTTTTATTCTGTAAACTAGATAATGTGCAGGATAGAATTATCTTTCTAACAATATATTAATAATACCTACCCTTTATTAAACTATTTGCTTTAAT
>JAYJMI010061327.1:0-11731 GCA_036873855.1 Sarsia tubulosa
TTTATAATTCATATTTTCAACTCGAAGTTAGGAAGACTTTAGGAAGACCTCCGCGATAAGCTTTATTCTGATTGGTTGTCAGAACAAAAGGCCTTTTCAATTCAAAAAGCCGTTTTGGAATGGATTTTATTAAACTGTTCTGTACAAAAAACATCTGTTATAAAAAGATACAGAACTTTTTTTATAAAAACTTTGTATTTATTATGAATCTATGCCGCTGTACCATGGATTTAAGTACGTCCATGCCCCTTTAAGCAATTACTAGAATTTTTTTCATTTTTAAGAAATGTAACATAATAAAACAAAAAAAGAGTTATAAGAGAAATTTTGACATAATAATCTAAATTTAAAATTAGACATAAAAAATAAATAATATTTCTCTTGACAATAAATTTATATACCCCTCTAAACAAAATAATATTTTTACTTATTTACATTCGCGTCACTCTATACTTTCCTATATCTTCGTCATCACGTACTGCTTACCATATTTTGATCGATTTACAAACTACTAAATCCACTCTTTTACTTTTAAATTAACGTTTAATTCCGTGTCGACAGTGTTCTATTATTTCAGAACTCAGACACTGCAGTTAATAAACAACATGTGCTGTGTGTCATCATGAAATTCTTTGCTTACCTTTAAACATGAGACAAAAAATATTGTTTAAAAAAGAACAAAAATTGCAGCTGGTCTATTAATGAAGTTTATAATAGAAAACGGAGAAAAAGAATACAATATTTAAAAGAACGAAATATGAAACCTTAAAAACTTTATATTATTTCCAAGTAATATAATAACTTTTTATAACTTTCTCTCGATGATAAAAAAGCTTAGATTTTTATGCTTGATGAATTATGTGGAATATTTGAAAGAATAATGATTACCGGTACGTATCTTCTCTTATAAAAATATTTACAAAGTGTCCAAAAACTCCAAAAACAATTCAGCTGATTTTAAAGAAAATGGATTTCAAATTATGATATAATAATAATATAATATAAGTGGTATGATATAAGTTCAAGGTATAGTGGGTAAAAGTTCTAAAATAATGATGATACTGTAAGGAAATTTTATGTTTTGATAAATCATTCATAAGTCATGTTATTATCAATATTATTGCCATATATTGTTATTTATCTTAATTCCAAGGATCTTGTTCCAGTACCTCTATTTCAAATAGTGCGAAAAGGGACTATGTTCCACGTATTACCTATTTGTTATTCTCGATGTCTTTACTATTTTCATTACCTTTAGTATCTCCAGAATAACTTTAAAAGCTTCACTAGTTCCGAGAAAATTATTTATGAACTGATCTGTTTATAGTCTGAAAGAAAGTAAAGTCAAAAAAAGTCTTGATTAAAAATTAAGTAATCAAAGAGAAAGAAATACATATTTCCTAATAATAGCTTACACATGGCAATCCACTTTATTTCTCAATGTAGTTTTTCACCTATTCTTTTTTCATGCGACTCTTTTTGAGGGACCAATGTAAACAAGGATATAAGGTTTATGCTCCACCTTCATATCCCATTTTCACTAGATGAATTGATTTCATTTTTATCATGGAAATAAAATGTAGGGAGGGAATCATAAGAACAGTAGTTTCTTTTATTTTAACTAATGAATTCTATATGTTCACTTAATTACATAAAATCTATGCTCGTAGTCAATTTATGCAAAAATAACAATTATAAATGGTCGGCCAAACTATAGCGACAACTTTTAGGCTATATATCTCCTAGAATAATAAAGCGAATAAAAAAAAGGCAAGCGCTTGGAATATCTTTTTTGATAAGTAGACAGAATGCAAGTCAAAATATTTAAAAAACTGCTTTCGTACATAGAGAAAGGCTATTACTAACAAAATTTCAATATCAAATTAATATTGAAGGAAGAGTTGATTTTCTTAGTCTGCAAAACATGGTGTTGTTTCAACAAATATCTAAAAAAATATGTGAAGAAAATATGCAGATATTAAGGAAATCCTTAGCAATAGGAGGAGAGAAACTTTGTTACTTTTTATGAGGTCATATCTCCTTAAATGGCTTTATTCGTTAAATAAAAGTTAGAAAAAACATGATCTTTTGTTAAAGTAATGGGTCTCTAAAGTCTCAATGTAAGTAACACTATTGAGTTAACTAATTACTTATGCTGAGCAAAAGAGTAATTTCTACGAGCATGGTTTGAGAAAGTTAATTACATTATAACTCCTTCTCTACAATTTTATTTCCATATCTTTATATTTATTTTTATGCTAGTAGGATTGTAAACTTGGTAGAAAAGC
Organism: Sarsia tubulosa; assembly: GCA_036873855.1. Lineage (NCBI taxonomy): Eukaryota > Metazoa > Cnidaria > Hydrozoa > Anthoathecata > Corynidae > Sarsia > Sarsia tubulosa. The sequence goes on from JAYJMI010061327.1 coordinate 2,289, forward strand.
TACATAGCTAGAAAAGTCAGATGGAAAGATAAGACAAATACCCAAGGGGATTAATTTTCGCGAGCATTTAATTTTCGAAAAAGTTACATTTCACGAGCATTATTTTTTGCGAATGGACTCATTTTTACTGCTTTTTAAGGTTTAATTTGCCTAAATTGCAGGTATAATGCGAAAAAGCCAAAACTCGCGAAATTCGCGCAATTTAATGCTCGCGAAAATTAATCCCCTTAAGGTAGTACATGTGGAACAGATAGGATAAAACGATAGATAAGAAAGATAGAATAGATAGACCAGATAGCAGAGTTAGTATATATAAGGCAGATAAGAGAAATAGGAAAGATAGATAGGACATTTAGGGCAGATACACCATATCGAATAAAAACAACAGATACGAAAGATTGGAGAGTTGAGTGAGATAGGAAAGATAGAAGAGATAGGAAAGATAGAAGAGATTGGAGAGAAGGAGAGATGGCAGAGATAGAATAGCAAGGTGAGAAAGGAAAATATGAGAAAAAGGAGAGAAAGGAAAGAAAAGAGAGAAAGGAAAAAGATACGACAGATAAGACGTTGCTACGAGGCAAGTTGGAAGTTCAATTGTTATTTGAATTTAGATATCCATAACACTGAGGCATTAACTTTATAGGCAATTATTAGGAGAATGAGATGTAACGGCAACAAAACAAAATTAAACAATAACTTCTAATTATCCTTTTTTAAGATTGTTGCAAAACATTTATTGTCTCAACCAGGTCTCATAATATCATTTTCAAGGTGGATTTTTACTGTACAGGAAAATTTCACTGTGGTAATACCAATATGTAACTTTTATGTTAAAGATAACAGAATGTAGATCTTACCTTTAAGAAAAGTAAAAGTATATAAATAAAGTATGAATTCAATTTTTATTGTTTCAAATTCGGAATCATCATAGTCGATTTAGTCCGAAAAAGTATTTACTTTTGTAAATAATATTTTACATAAATAAAAATAATCATTTACATCTTATATATCTGATGCAAGTGTATACTACGTTATGTTTATTATGTTTACTTTGTATACTTCTCCACAAAATGTATCATCAGTAAAGTATACTTATAGTATACTCATCTGTATAGTATACTTACTTCTAAAATGTATCATCAGTATAGTATATTTCATATATGCCATATATTATTTTAATAGTATGTACCCTATTTATCTTGATACCTAAGTATATCCTTACCCTCAGTTATATCAATAGCAGTTCCATGGTTATATAAAAAATAGAACTTATAAAGAAGCATATAACGTATATAGAACATGGAAAACATATAGAACATAAGGCACCTACATAATATACATAATATATAACATATGGAACATATCGACACTATCGAACATGTAGAGAATACAAAACATATCGAACATATAAAGTATGTAGAACATAGAGAACATATAGAACATACAAAACACATAAAACACTTAAAACATATGATTATAAATATATAAATTCACGCCATGCTCTCGGCATAATCGTGCATTAACTATAAACACATGTGAATCTAATTTATGCTAGATAATCAAACAACTATTTATTTATCGTTATCAAAAAGTAGTTGGAAAATTTCTTTCGAACCATGCGAACAGTTTATTGTTTGACTGGACTAGTTTTAAACTGTTTTAAGTATATCTTAAAATTTTTTAATATTTTTTTAAAGTAAGTTATAAAAGATGATTTTCTGCTGGCCAAAATATGATATTAATCCGAATATAGTATGTTTTATTTAAGCATGATTTAAGTTATTGATAAAGTTACAAATATGTTATACATTACATAATTAAGTACAGCTAAGATTTATATATAGTTTAACTTTATACACCAAGTTTTTAAAACACTGAACATGATACTGAAATGGTCATTTATCAAAACTAAAAAAATGTATGTATTATATTTATTTTTTAATTGTTTAAATCAGTTCGATAGTTTGATTAGTTGTAATAAGCATACAGTAGCTCCTTATTGATATATATATATTCTAAATGTGAATATATGCTAGTGCTCCAAAACTAAATCCGAGCAAAATCGGCAGACTAGAACAACTCTGTTTCGCCCTGTTAGGGAACTCATCAGCTAACCTATGCCTGGAGTTTCAAATAAAAATCTGAAACCCACTAATTTTGCTAAATTCACCACTTGTGGTGAAATCGGAAAAAATTTAAGAACAAATAGACAATAAGATAGACAAATAGACAAATGAAGTTGATCTAAAGACCAAAACTCCTTTGGAGCGAAATTATATTTCCTTAGGTGCAAGTTACAAATTAAAGCATAATGCATTAATCCTAAGTTGAATAAAGTAAAATCAAGTATTTACCTGACCAATAAACAAATTGTGAGGCTATATGGTGATATTGTCAAAATTATAAAATACGTGTTGCTTAATCCAGACAATAAATAAACCTCGTTCCCAGGTTTTGATGTTTCTTTTACGATTTATCAAAAAACTCGTATGCTATTTTCTTTTCTTCTTCAAACTATGTAGATATAGTCCACTTTACACTCCATCTTTGTTGTTATTTTATCAACCCCCTCCCTAGGATTTTAGTACCCCTAAATATACACGAGAGGGTTTGTCAGTGAATGAGTCTCCTTTTCTATATTCTGATCTTTAGTACCCCTAAATATATAACAAAAAATGTTCATATATTTAGATTTCTAGTACCTCTAAATATATATTAAAGGTTTGCTTTAAATTCAGATCTTCAGTACCCATGTGACAACCCCTAAGTCGTACATTTATGCTTCCTGTAAAATCCAACTTCTAGAGCAGTAATGCGATTCATTTATGCAAATTATGCAAAACCAACAATCATTCTCAACAACATTTATTTATATGTCCTTATTTGAAGGAAAAACTTAATATGAATTCATACTTTGAGGATGGTCAAGTGAACGACTCTGACGTCGAAAAGTTAATTTACCGAATTGAATTAGTTAAAAGCTTATAGCTTGCTGTTTATACATCCTCTAGCACCTTCACCAGAAGTGTGCCATATAACATTCTATGTAAAACTTTATTTTTAGTTATTATGTAGTATTTATATGAAGAGAATGATAACAAAATAATAATTAAAAAAGTGCTGAATAAGATGAGTGAAACCTTAACCATAAAAAGCCTCTTGTCATCATCATCTCTTATCATCATCTAAAATGAACTTGTACAACTTACAGCATGTCTCCAACCTCGATCCTAGGAATTCTTTCCTCTTTTACCTTATGATGAAAGTCGATCTGTGAAAGAATAAGCTCTGGGGACGAGAATGAGCATGCCTCTTGTTTACTAAGTAAATAGCTATTTTAGTAATCTTATTTTCTATTTTCTAAGATTACAATTTGTTTTAAGCAAAACCTTTGACATTGAGGAAGTAATATTTTAAGCAATAAGAAATATAATTCATAGTTTAAGAATTTAGTACTATATGAGAAGATTCGCCGGGGAAGCAACTGTAGTCTTTCGCAATGAAGTTTTGGTTTTACGTGCATTGAATTTTAGATTGAAAATATTGAAAAGTTTGATCAGGATTTTTTAAGTTGCGTCCTCTACTTACCGGACCCGGACCTTGGACCCGGACCCTATAAAAACAGGACCTTAGTGTTCAGACCCTGAACAAAACCGGACCCTAACATTTTAAAGAAAATCTAATTTATTTTTATAAGTTTTTTCAAATTTTATTTTTAAATTTCTTTTCGGTTTTTTTATTGTTTCTTTAAAAAAAAAAAAATTTAAATAAATTTAGATTCTTTATTATCTTTTAAAAAGATATCTTGCTCTTATAATGAATTTCACCAAAGTTAATAGACATTTGCCTATATGATGTCTATTAACAATGATTTGACTTATCAAATGTTTGTAAATGACAAAAATATAATAATAAGAAAATTATTCAAATCGTCAAATCGAATGGATTTCACTTCAGCTAAAGAACTTTGCAGTCATATAATGATTAGTTGTGAACCAACACTGTTATCAAAATAAAGGGTGGTAGAGTTATAAAGGGTGATAGGAATTTATATACTTTGATAGAAGGTTTGACGTATTCTAAAACATATCGAGGACGGTTTCAGAAGCAAACTAAAACTCGCAACTTTTTCTTGGAACACCTTTGTTACTGCCTCCGAATATCACTACACAATTCTAGTTGAAGTGAAATCATTTTCGAATTTAACATTCGAATTGAACATTCGAATAATTTCATATGATATGAGTTTATTATTTATTATATTTTTGCCTTTTACAAAATGCACTCATTCAGCATGATATACTTTTGAAGAAAAAAGTTTTTTAAAAAAAAAATTAGAAAAAATTTAAAAAAAATTGTTAAAAAAAATTTAATTTTTTTTTTCAATATGGTTTTTAAAATAATAGGGTCCGGTTTTTCTCTGGGTCCGGTTTTTATAGGGCCTGGGTCCAAAGTTCGGGTCCGGTAAGTAGAGGATGCCTTTTAAATTATCTATATCATAATATTTTTGTGTTTCGAATTTATGGTTCGAATAGTTTTACAAGAACTTTTATTTTTATACTTTTATAAAACTTAGATTTTGGCAACTTTGAAAATAAAGAGGTAAGGGTCATTCCATGAGAGAAACTTATATAATTTTATTAAGAAATTTATTAAAATTCATTTTTGATCTTGTGAACATTTCCTCTAATTTTGATAGATTAAAATTCGATTACCTGAAGTATGATAGTTTTCGCGGATTTTGCGGAAGGTTGGTCAGGTTTTCAATAAGGTTCTGGTTTCTGATGATGAATTATTTAATCTGACAAAATATTTTAAACATTCTTCCATTTGCTATGACCATTGATATATTCATCTGTTTTTTTATATATTCATCAATTTTGTCCTTGAATCTAAAACTTAAATTCTTCGAAATTTGATATATATTAACAAAGACTCCGGATGGATTCTCTGGAGTCTATGAAATTAGGTTTTTGCTAATTTACGATGCACGATTAGTGATACTCAATGCATGCACAATCATTTTACATTTTAATTGTCGGGAAGATATGTTGTCGGGAAAGTATAGGAATATTGAATACTGTATTACCTTTCATTATGCTTGTAAGAATTCATCGGCTTAATATTAACCGACAAGGCCTTTCAAGGCTAATGGGCGCGAATAGTCAAGTTGGACTTTGAACTTTGTTTCATGGTTAATATGTGTTATACATATAAAGTGTTTGGTGGAACATATAAAAAATGTAAACTGTAATAAACTTTGGCGATAGATTTGATTTTTAAAGAAAGAATATAAAACATTAAATTATATTCTAAAGCAAATGAAATATAACTAATTACTTCTCTAAGTACTTTAATGGTGCTTTTAAGATTATTGCTTTAGTTGTAAAGTTTTATCTGTAGTTGTTTTGTTTCTTAAATATGTGCCTTTCTCCATGAATTACTTTACAAAAATATATCTGTATTTGTATCTGTTTTTTTAAATTACCAGTAATCAGAAATAAGCTAAAATTCAATGTAGAGTTGCTTTGCAGGCCTGATACGTAAGTTCAAAGTTCAACTTGTCCATTGCATAAGCAATCGCGTCTATTAACCCAGAAAGGTCAATAAGATGAATATTTGAACTAAGAAATACGAGAAGAGAGTCGGTATTCCCTGTATGAGCTAAACATAAAAATATTATATTTTCACAGGAACGAATTTAGTTTCAAAGTAGCCGAAGATTAGCCGAACGTTAACAATTTTCTAAATTAAGAAGTTTTTGTCCAAAATTTAAACTCAATAATAAAATTTCTTGTAGATAAACGTTTTTCAACTTACAAGTTTTGTCTTCTTCTTCGCTACTCGAACTTTTATCGCTAGAGGATTGTAAGTCATCTTCGCTCAAGTTCCATTTGTTTTTACAGCTCCCTTCACAACCACAGAAATCACTACAAGATATGTGGGCTTTTGCGCATAAACAAAGCATCGTTTCGCATTTGACAATAATGACAATTTAAGATATATTTAATAATAGATTTTAATTTTGTATAACAATTTTAATACCTGACAATAACAAATAACATGTAAAACAGAATGGATAAATAAAACATATGCAAAAAATTTAAAGGAAAGAAAGACCCAATAAAAATTACAAAAAACTCCTCACCTTTGCAGTTACACCGAGTGATAAAACTTCATATGGTGCTGTTTTGATAATAGCAGGTAATATAATTGGATGTAACATTTTTGTATCATCATCTTTTTTCCATCCATACTATAATTATTGTTTAAATGTTAACTATACTATAAAACTATTAACAAATATACAACAAATGATACATTTGTGTTTTTACTTTTAAATTAAAATCGGCTTTAAAAGAAATAATAAAAAATACCTTTCAAAAGTGACTACTGAAACCAACATTTGCATTAAATAAATACAGCTAAAACATTTTATACTAACCATGCATGGATCCAAGTCTGGTGATTTGTTGTCAAGGCAGGAGTCCCAAGTCATCCTTTGAAATCGAACACGCCAAATATTCAACTCTAACGCTTCATCTGTTGGAGGTAAAGATTGTAACGGTGGATGCTTTGAAGTGATTCTTGCACCTTGAGTTCGACAACGCCATACAATCTCCCTACATAATAATAAAATTTTAAATCGAATATTTTTTAAAACCAAACCTAGCAAATTGTATCATTAATTATCTGTTTTGGATTTGCATCTTCCTCCAAGGTACAGTAAGGCTAGCTTTAAAATACCAATTCCTATCTTTTTGCCAATGTCAAACATCATCGGAACTGTGTCACATCCAGTTAAAGCATGCATTGATAAAAAAGATGGAATTGTGTCACTGTGAAGTTTCACCGTTTCTTTGATGCATATCATATTTTTTCCTCGAGAAAACCCTTCCATGTATAAATTTAGCTTCCAACTTTGCTGATGGTAACAGTGACTCAATAGGGCAAATACATCAGTATCTTCACATATTACATTAACGTTCTTTTTACCATCTTGATAGTTTCTGCTACTTGGTGTGGTATTATTACATCTGGCTCTTCTTGTGTTGTCTTGAGATCTGCCCGTTTCTTACGGACGCCGAGGAGAGATTCTCCTGGTTCTTCATTTTGCCATGTTATGATTAACTTTTCGTTACTGTTGAAAACATGTTATGATTAACTTTTCGTTACTATTGACAACATGTTATGATTAACTTTTCGTTACTATTGACAACATGTTATGATTAACTTTTCGTTACTATTGATAAAGTGATCTAATACATCGTTTGAGATAAGTTCGATTAGTTGCAGTTTAGTTTTGTTAGACTTCATTGATATCTCTTTTGGTCGTAATGGACTGCATAACGAGTTGATATTGTGTGAACGGCTAAATTTCCCTAATCTTTCCAATCTTAATATTACTTTCGTAGAATTGGTTGGGATAATAGACAAATAAACAAAAAATACAATATTTTTGCTTCCCCAGATCTCTTATAAAAAACAATTTAAAATTAAAATCATATAAAACAGTTTAAAATCACAGATAAAATTGTTTTATTCTCTAAAGTAAAATCGAATAAAAGTTTTTTAAATAATGTTGAAATTGATTAAATTGGTCAAAGGTTAAGATAACTCAAAGTATATTTTCCCAAATGGAAGATATAGTCTTTATTTCTTCTTTTTTATTCATGTCATTCGCTAATCGTCAGTACGACAGCCTTCATCGGAATTTCGGCCCCTTTAAACCGCAAATTCCTTTGGAGATTAAAAACCAGAATGAAGGTGGGGCCAGCAGTATCAAGTCTAAAACTGGCCAGTCAACTTGATACCACCAAAGCTAATGAAACACAATCCATACATATTCATAGACTGGGATATGTGGGTTCTTCTCACCCAGGTATATAAGGTTTTGTAACCCGGTTATTTGTTTTCGCTGTTATCGTATTATTTTTTGTAAAATATTTATATAATAATTATACATGTATCGTGCATCGTAAATCGTTTACTCGTGCATCGTAAATTAACATGACCATTATATCTAGTGTAATCGTGTACAATAAATTCCGTGAACTAGAAGTTTTATTGCAAATATCGTTATTTATTTCAAGGAATCTAAATATCAATATAAATATATATGAATACGCTTCTTATATTTTTGTTTTATCATTAAGCGTTTTTAAGCGTAAGCATTATGGATGTTATTTATGGTACTTTCTAGTAGTAGGCTTTTTTGCAGGCAATATACAGTATATATAAGAATAAATTGCCCTTTTTTTAAAGCTAGCCTTAAAGTTATATTACTTTTTAATAAAAAAGTTACTGTGGTATCATTTTACTAAATTTCTATGATTTGACCGTAAAAACATTTTCTTATGATAGTAAAGACTAGTTTAGGTGCTTACAAAAGTGTATGGGCTTACAGTCGGATGTTTATGGTACTGCGATAACATTCTTGATGATGAAACGTTTGCTTTTCTTTACGATGCAAACAAGTCAAAAAATGCTCACACGTGTTTGTATAAGTGTTCTACTTCAACTTGTTTTGATCTAGACCCACCAGCACTAAGTGAGTATTTTCAATAGCTCTATTATGATAAAAAAAACTTCTTTATTGCTAATTTTTTTTGTTCGAATTTTTAACATTCGAATGTTTTAAAGTTCCGAAGAAATTCTTTGTTTATAAATATCGACTATGACTATAATGACTATATCTTAAAAATTTAATTTTTTCATTTCTATAGTTTTAAGAATTAGTTTTAAGAATTGCCTACCCATATATGTACCCAAATTGTGGCCCAATATTGGGTATCCAACGTTTTCAAGACACCCTTGCAGAGAATCATCAAGGACGTAATCCCCATTGAAATATCATTATTAAACTCATAAAACATTTTAAAAAATTTCAAAAAAATTAAATACTTTCGAATGTTTAGATAATTCGATTGTCTAGATAATTTCTTATATTGTTTTGTTATTGTTTTATTAACCAATCAAAGTTTTAGAAATCATAAAAGTTAATACAAATTATTTTTTTACTTAAAACAACTTAGCAATTAATGAAAACAACGCAAAATATGATTTTAGTTATAACTATTACAATTGCTGACACAGTGCTGATTGCTTTTGCACATATTCTGCAAACCTTTTGTACGGCGTTCTGCAAATCCACTGATCATCGATCATGCTACCGACCACCGTTTACTTACCATAGATCACCAACCACCGATCACTTACCACGGATCACCGATCCGCCGACCACCGACCACCAATCACCGATCGAAAAACCGATCGAAAAAAATTTAAGGTGTTTTCAAAAAAAAAAAAAAAAACTTCATTTTTACTTTTTACTTACTTTTTAGTAAAAGGCAACGTATAAACAAATCAAATCAAATCAAATCAAATCAAATATATTCTTTTTTACTCCTAATACAAGATATAAAGTTTAAAGTTAAAGTTTA
>JAYJMI010061771.1:0-11725 GCA_036873855.1 Sarsia tubulosa
ATCTTATTTAGTTCAAGCGATATTGTAATTTTAGTATTAACCAATCAAATTGAAGCACAGGATGACGTCATCAGATTTTAAAATTATTTAGAAAAATTAGGGAGTGTTTTTACTATTTACATACCAAATTTTGTTTCGTAATGTTTTTTATTTCAAAAACATTGCATTTTTAGTATTATCGAAAGATCTTAACTTTTTATATGTTTAAAACAAAGAAAATTTAGGAAAGAATTAGTTTGAAGATTTTTAAAAGGAAAAGTACTTGGAATTTATTTTGGATATTTTGGTAGCATGTGAAGAATTAAATTCCTCAAAAGTTTCTGAAAATTGTATAATTTATATAATTATAATATAATTGTATAAATTGCTATCGCGAAGGTTAATAAATGCTTTAGTTGAATCAGAGTTAAAGAGGAGATGAAGGAAAAGGTATTCAAAATGTTTTTTGCATATCTGGTTCCGGAGATATATGCATTTTAAGAATTTCGCATATTTCAACTGTTTTCAAATGATGTCAGCACTTTATCTACATTAAATTAACTTCACTTTTTTAAATGTAAATATCTCGATTTCGTGAAAACAAGAATTTTTCAGAAATATAGGAATAGTGTAATTTGTTATCTCTTATTATGTTCAAAAAACTAGAAAAATCTACTGAATGGATCTTGAAATATAGTGTATAATGTCTATTTTGGGCCCAAATTTGCCCCATTTACCCCGATTTTGGCAATTTACTCCGATTTCGGCAAAAGAAGAATTTTGGGAGAACGAGGAATAGTCCCATTATTTACCTCTTATTATGCTCTAACATGTACCAAAGAAAAATCTAATGAGCTGATCTTGAGATACAGGGCAACATTTTTATTCTTGGCAAAAAGAATGCCAAGTGTTATGCTATGTTCATTTGAAAACAGTTAAATATACAAAATTTCGGTCCCTAAAATGCAAATATCTCAGGGACCAGATATGAAAAAATAATTTTGAATACCTTTTTCTTCATCTCCTCTTAAATCCTCATTCATCTAAAGCATTTATTTTGATGTCTAAAATTTATTTTCAAAGAACACCTTTGCTACTTAAATCAACGCATTCTGGTCCTTAAAATACACATTTACACGAAAATTTAGCTCTTCAGACGTTTTTTTCCTGAAACTATACATAATTACCTACAAAATTAAAAAGATTTAAATAATTCTATGTTCATTGGACACAAATTAAAGATATATTTTCTTGTACTACACTACTGTCCCTAAATGATGCAGTGGAAGAAAACTTTTAAAGGAAATAGTTAGAATCTACTGGATAAATATCAGACGTAAATGGATTCAAAGTTTTTAAAAAACCTCACTTGTTTATGATTTATCTGAACTATAGCAGATTTGAAAAATAAAACGTTATTAAAAATATAATATGCAATAAATATTCATTTGACAGAGGACTGGTAGCAGGGATGACACAAACAAGCTAAAAAGCCTTATTTCTATTGTGGTCCCTTATTTGAAAAAGTGAAAAAAAATAGGATTATCTAGGTAGACACTCGTAAAACTCAAAGGGCTTGGGGGAATCTCGGAGATAAAAAACAAACAAACAAACAAACAATAAAACAATAAAATAAATAAATTGCCAATTTATTCATTCCTACTTACTCCTTGTTTTTACGCAGATTAGGCATAGATATTTCTAAAAGAGTCTTAAGGAACTCTGCTTTTAATTTGTGCTAATTACTTATTATATTGTAAAGTGTTACTAAACTATATAAACTTTCAAGCATAGAGGCTAGAGTTATACAAACTTCCAAGTGTAATACTTATGAATTATAATATTATTCAAAAATTTTGAGGTTGCATGTCTCCTAAATCAACCGAGTCTGCTAAATCGCGTGTCCTATGTGCCAGCGTGCCTTACGTGGCAGCGTGCCTTACGTAAGGCCTTTTGAAACTTATACTTATTAAACTTATTAATTTTATTCTCTTAAATAACTGATACATATTTTCAAATATGACAAAACCCCCCAAACTCTTTCAAAAAAAATATTTTTAAGCAAAAAATTGGCTAAGTTATGAATAAATATTAAAAGTCAATTTTTTGGGGGGATGTGGCATTTTCTTAAAAATGAGGGACCTTTGTAGGGTTAAGACCATTTTTATTTCACGATAGCAGATTTCTACTGACTTCGATTAATTTTTTTTTTTTTTTATGAAATTTTATATTAAACAACTAATTAAAGTTACAAATAGATACAAAATACACTCAAAAATAATTAAACTTTTTGTTTCTCAACTTTAGTTATTTAAACTAATAATTTGGTGAACGTTAACTCAACTCAATTTCGTTCAAATCAATATGGCCATTTTTTTACATTTAATACTTTTAATTACATTTAACATAACAGGGATGCACGAAGTAACGCAAAGCAACGTTTTGTTCGGATGTGATGTATGAAATAATTTTACATTCCATTATATTTTTCTTCGTTGCTATTTTTTTTGCTAATGTTTTAACAAAATGTTCGCTTTCTCTCCTGAAACCTCCATAATTTGTCATAACAACAGGCGTGAATGAACCTTCCTCAATATTGATTACTACTGTTTTCTTCTCTTTTTCGTTGTTTCTTAGGATATTTTCTAGACTAGATATAGTCTACATGGCTTCAAAAGCCGTTTCGCTGAATTTGCCGTTTTCCGAATTTTTATAACGCGCCACAGCCGTTTCTCCGATTTTTTTCTCGACCTTCCGTTTTCGACTTTTTTTTTTAAGAAACGGCTTATCAAGTCTAGATATTTTCCAACTTTTGTTGTTTATGGCGTTGAGAAAATGGGTTGACTACCCTTACATCGAAAAATGCTCTTTCACCACAATTCCAAAAGTCTCTTGCACTAAATCTAGCCTGGCCTTGTTTGTAATATTGCTAGTTTTGATTAATGTTTCACCAGTTAGCGGTAGTAGTGCTGATTCAATTTCAACGTCACTACATACTTCATCTAACATTTTTGATTTTTCTATTTTCGATTATATTAGTGTAACAATGTCCTGACGTAAATTGATTAAATTAGGATGTGGCAAAATGGACTAAATATTATTTTGATATTGGTTTGTTCTAAAAAGTTACCTTTAGTGGACTAAAGGACAGGATAGTAATCGCCGATTTACTGAAAAACAATTTGAGAAAAAATGTACAAAGAGAATATCTGGTAAAAGGAACTTGAAAAAAAAAATTAAAAAAAAAAGTAGTCAAATGAAAAGTCGTTTTCTTGCAGGTTGGTTCAAAAAATTAGAAAAAAAAAAAAAAAAGATTTGGAAAAAATAAAAAATAATACTTGTGAATTATTTTTTAGCACTTAGGGCACGCAAGACACGTAGGACACGTAAAGCACGTAAGGCACGTCAGGTACGTAGGGCACGTAGAGCACGTAGGGCACACGGGCACGCTAGCACGTAAGGCACGCGGGCAAGCAGGGCACTCGATTTAGCAGAGTCAAATCAACCAGAGCTAATATTTATGAGTTAATATTTATCAATTTCCATACTACTTAACAAAAACATAAATACTTTTATCACTATTTAATATGATAACTAAAGAATAGAAATTAAGAACATTCTTTAAGAACATACGAAGTGCAACATTTTGTTAACAGCTCATTGTCTTAGTAATATACCAGTGAGTAGTACCACTGTTGTACCACTGTTGCTGTTGTTGACTTTGGATTGATTTTTTTGTTAGAAGGAAAAGTACCATAAAAAAATTAAACTGCTCCTTTTTAAAATTTTACCCTAAAAATCAACAGTTGTTTTGATTCTACACCTCACTATTTCATACAATTTTTTTAAAAAAATAGAAATTTTTAAATTCTTTATAGCATTAAGTTTTTTTAATCAAATTTTTTTTAATTTTATAACACGAGTTCTTTTAATAATTTAATAATTCAATCGTTGCAAATATAAATAGATGTCTGAAGCTACTGAAACGAAACTACAAACTTTGACGAAAAACTCAACTTCGTTCCCAGTATAATTTTTTGCAAGAGAGGAAGGTAATGCTGAGCGTAGCGAAAGACTACTAACTAAGGTATCGAGGTTGGTAAAACATGAATTGGTTAATGAAGGCTGGTCACCAGGTTTGAACATTATCTTGTGATTCAAAGATTCATCGAATCATCGGACCGAAATTATCTTTATGTGTTACTTGATTGTGGCGATTTTTTTCTAATCTGTATTAAAGTAAAGTCTTTATATCTCTTATCTGGCAGCTTATTATGGTTTAGACAAAAAAACACCTCAAAATGAATTCTACAAAAAAATGTTAAGTTATCTTCTTTATGACAAAAAAGCGTTTTATAAGTCATCGATATATTCAGCTTTAACGTTTTATTTAAGGCCAATTTTCTTCTTAAATTTCAAAAACAGCTAAACGAAACTTAACTTGGAACTGAATCATGGGACTGCATCATTAACTATACTCAATATACCTTTTAAAAAAATACCTTTTATTTGCGCATCAGCTTATAGTAACATATTTAGATTAATAAATCAAACGTGACTTTTGAACAATTTCATGAAGATATTTATCCTGTAGAGTTACAATTAGCACGAAATATTAACGATAATTTCTCAGCTTTATTCTTAGATTTAGACATCAAGGTCATACATATCCTAAGTTTAAAGTAGGTTTATTTGATAAAAGATATGCCTTCCATTTTACTTTAGTGATGATGCCACATAAATCCAGCAATATTCCATTATCTATCTTTTAGTCTTCGTTTGGTGCTGAATTACTCAGGGTTTCAAGAACAAGCAATAACCGCAGCCAATTTGCAAACTTAATTATTGTAAATAGAATAATGAAGCAGGGTGCTGATGTTAATAAACTTAAATAAGGTTACTCAAAAGTTCTACAACAGACATGTTGAGAAATTCGCTAACCTTGTGAACAATATTGATGAACTTATTTTACATTTATTCTAATAATTTCAGTAAAGGGCCCTCGGTCTTTAGGTGTGACAACCCTATCAATAACTCCAGTTTTTGGTTTTCTTTGATCTCTTGACGATTTACTTGATATTATTGTTTCACAGTTATTGTAATCTAAAATTTTACTCCAGTTTATTTCCTATCAACCAAGAAGCTTTAAAAAGCTTTATTCCATCTGTTGCTACTGTCATGAGGTAAGAAGTAAAACCTGCTTTCTGAATCAAAAAATAAAACAAAAATAAAAACAATATATTCTATATAGAGAGATATGTAGAAATTTTAATCGACGGGGATTTGAACCCAAGACTTTCCCGTCAGATTCGGGACGCTCTAACCGATTGAGCTACCCGTATGGCACTACTACACAACTGGGTGTAGTGGCTTGCATCTGTAATTTAGAAACTTAGAGGCTGAAATGAGGAACTGTGTGATTTCGAGTCCGCTCTGGCATCCTCAGAACCGCAGTTGGTGTAAGTTGTATGTAGAGCTAGTTTAAACTGGAATTAGTGGCAAACATTGGAGCCTTAAATACTCCAGAACCCTAGTAGGTAAAACTGGCCTTGGTCCCTTCGAAATATGGTCTAAGACTGTTCATTGGTCAACCAAGTAAAACATTAAAACTTAGTTACTTACTAAGGTAACTTGTGTTGCACTAAGGTTCGAATCATGTAACTATTGTTTGGATGTGTCGTTCCCTTTTCTTTCTTTTTTTCTTTTTCTTTTTATAATATTACCTAGTTTAATTATCAATTTATGATACATTTATATTAGTTTCACTGACATTGAGCTTTTACTGAACACTGTTCAGAGAAAATGTTTTTACAACGAAATTTATAGATTGGTTTATCATGTTTTAAGTGATCCTGCTCAATGGTATTACTGTAACTATTCTAGAAATAAGGGTCGAAACTATGCTATAGTATATTGTGAAACTAATGTGATTCATAGCAACCAAATTATAGTTAAAACTCTTTATTTCGATATTTAGTTATTATTATACTTTGTATGTTATGTTGGTTTTGTTTTTGATGATTTTTAGTTATATATATTTAATATATATTTATAAAATTTTGAAATTGTGTATGTATGGTTATGTATTTTTCTAACATATTTTTATTTTCTCGATCCTGTGTTAATATTTCAGAATATCATCATGTATTTAGCAGAGAACATTCCATATCTAACGTAGTAATTGAAATCACCGTTAAATGTAATCTAACAATTGTTAAAGTGTTCAAATCCATCAATTATTTCAATAACGTTTTACAGGAGCTTTGCAAGCACCGATTCAATGATACAATATTGGCACAGGGAAAAAAGCACTCACAGTCGCTACACGCTGGAAGTTATCGAATCAGGTGGGATTTAAAGACTAAATATACACGATAGTTCATACTTACATGAAACATTAGCTTGATTTGGTAGCGTGAAAAGACTAGATATCAATGATCGTGTCCTCAAATCCCACCTGATTGTTTTATGTTTTAATTAAAATTTAATATTCTGTCATTATGTTACCGTTTTGAATAAAACCTTTAAATGGAATATTTTACGTCTTAAACTTAATGAATATACCGTTAACGTTAAACGTACTTATGGTCTTAATTTTCAAAAAAAAAAATATTTCAATGTTTCACATGTTTCAATAAAAAGTAGAAGTACCAAGCAGCAGCACTTTGCAAATCAACTTTCATACCCTATATGTGTATGTAACACTATGTTTTTTGCGTTTTTTTGTCACAATAAACATTTTCTTCAGAACTACACATTTCCCCCCGATGCTTATGTTTGATAGATCTTTCTATTTAGCCAATAAATAGAGAGTAGGTCCCCCCTCCAAAATTGTTTGTTTGAGTTACGTGCATAAGTACCTTTAAGCGGTTTCACACGGTAAAACAATTCTTGTTGATCGTGAATTTTTTGCTTTTGATCAGCTGCTATAGATAATTATCACATTGCATGCTAAATATGGATATGACTATCAACAAAACAAAAGAAACAAAAAATTATCTTTTTTATTATTCTCAAAAAATTACATTATTTCCATAAACTGACTAAGTTCAGATGATACCAAAAAAATCGACACTGCTGATCTAATTCAGCTGCATCTAAAGTCGTTGAACTGCAACTAAGTAGATAGAGTACTTTAAAAGTGACTAAAGCTGCATAAAAAACATTCGTAGTTCATCACAACTAAATTGACATGAGAAATATGAAAATTAATTTTATTTTAACTTTTTTATTATTATTAGCTCTTAATGTTGTATCCTCCATTGTTATACCACGATGATTGGATATTGACTACAAACCGAAATATCAAGGTTATTTGGCCCAGCGTGGCTCAAACAAATGCTTAACAGGCCAACCGAACGGATATGCAATATTTGGTGAATGTAAACATGAATATAAGTTGTGTACAGATGGCTCTATAAGACGAGTAAATAATTGTAAAACATATGTCTTGCAGCCTGCTTCATCTTGATCCGAAAATGCAAAAATGGATTGTAAAAGAGAGAGAAGATGTTGTTTTTCGTGAACAAAGAGATAATAAACCAAACGGTAATGAACAAAAAATTGTGAATACTCAAAACGTAGATCAAATTTGTTTAACAAAAGCAGGAAATTGCCTACAGAAAGCAGTATGTTGTTATCATTCAGACATTAAACAACAATTTTATTTTCGCTCAAGAGGAAAGATATTAAAACAAGGTAAAGTATACAATCGATATTTAAACAATTGTCTAGGCTCTAAAGGCTCAACATTAGATAACTGCGCTATCACAGCTAATCCAACTGGAATTACTGTAAAGTTTTACGAGAACGGAGAAATCGTATCAGGGGAGAAGTGCTATGAAGTTGACAATAATAACGATTCCATTTCGTTTAAATCATGCGATCTTAGCAAAAATCAGCAATGGGATATTTCGAATTGTAATAAAAAGGGTTCTTGTTTGATAATAAATATTGGAACTAATACATGTTTAAAATTTAATAGTAACAAACCTATAAGTGGAAATTGTAATTTGGAAACTAAAGCACTTTTTGACTTTGTTAACGGGGGTTGGGATATCAGCAAGCCATATTTTGTTAAATTAGCCTGCAACCAAGATGGAGAAATTAAAGTGGAATTACAAAACGAAATCAAGTATGGAGAAAAGTGTTCGTATCAAAACGAATTTGAAAGTCAGTATAATTATGAGTCCTATTCATCAACAAATCTTTTTCACGGGTATTCATATTATGATTCCTACTATATCTACTCCTACGCACAGTCCCTCAATTTAGAGCAAATCTGGGAAGAAAACTATGGATCGACAGTTAAATTGACCATGACATGTAAAAACTACGAAGATAGTATGTCAATGGATGATAGTTTTACACACGGATGCATGTGGCAATTGAAAGTGACGACATTCAACAGAAAATTCAAAACGCCATTAGAATGACGTCCTCCCATTGCTAAATGTACACGCTCAAGTAAAAATCCGAAATGTGGAGTTTTCATGAAATGCCGTGATAAAGTGTATCAGTTGTATCCCTGAAGACCAGGTTACAGCTTAAAAAGTCAGAAGTCACGTGATAGGCAAAGACTTTTATCATAACAAATACAAAGAAACTTTTTTAAAACTAAACCAAGTATAACTTATTGTAATTAGTTTTGAAACATTAATCAAACTATATATTTGATTTGTGCCTTTTTTCATCCATTTTCTGTTAGGTTACTATTCTGCAAAACACACAATTATGAACATAATTTTTTTAACATATTCATTGTGCGGAAATGTATTATTCGAACGTATATAAACGAAGTTATAATTTGTTAAACTAAGCTATCTGATTGGGTATAAAGTTAACAATTCACTTTTAATTTTAATTTTAGTATGGCTTAGTTCAATGAGCTTCAAATAGGAGGAGAACGAGCTTTATGGCTTCTTTTGTTATAATGTTTGTCAACTACAATCTGTCATGTGATCCTAAGTCTTAAGTCTATATCGCCAATTGACCGAGCTAATAACACGGCACTTTATTAATCATTTTATCGTTTTTACTCACTTGTGGTGATTCAAAAAATAAATTAAAAAGAAGAAAATTTCCAAATATTTATGCTTAAGATTGTAACTACTGCTAAGTTTTTAATTGTAACTCTGGTGTTTAGTTGTTATAAAAGAAATGTGATAAAATAGTAATTAATGAATCAAAAGAAATCAATTTATTTTGTAACGTTTAAACGAATTTTTCTAAGGTTAAAAATGAATTAATAAAATCCAAAGTTGAATCCCCTATATCTCGTGACATCACGCTCTCCTCATTTTGAAAATTATTGTGTGGAAAGATATAACAATGAAAAGGCTACTGAGAATCAGGAGAGAAAAACGAACAGAACTGTAGTCATCTTACTCTTTCTTTTCGAGCATTATTGGCTCTATCAAGAGAGATATTAAATATTCTTTTTAAAATTTTATCTGAAATAAATTTAGCGTAGAGGTAAATTATAATAAGCAAATTATCTGGGAATAGGTTTGTCTATATGTCTTTAAAAACGGGTCAAGAGTTTTCGTTACGACAACTTATACATAAAATTTGTATTCCTTACAAGAATTTTGTTAACAAGCTTTATATTTAGGTGATTAGTGTTTATAAAAGAAATAATTAAATAGTATAAAAGATTTAATAAAGCTCGTTCTCCTCTTAATTTGAAGCTCATTGCTTAGCTGAAGGATTTTTTAACTGTTTTTTAGAATTTTAGAAAATATAAATGCTATAGCCATAAAAATTGAAACACTTATGGTAACACACACAATAAACAAAAACCCAATTTATTTTTTGCTGATGTCATCATTTTATTAATGGTGTCATGGTTTGCGTCCTTGACTCGTAGATTTTTGTAGATTTCTTTTCCACGAGTTGTATATAGTCTGCGAGCTACGAGTTATTAATCTAAGTCACGAGTTGCCAGTTATATTTTTTTAAATTATTTTAAAGGTGCATTGTCAAAAAAAAAAATGAAAATTATAATAAAATGCTAATAAAATGGAATAAAGAAAAACTTTATCATTATAAAGCCAATATGCGATGTAATGCATCGCACTCGATTGCTTTATTTTTTCCAAATAAAGTTGAAATTAAAAGCTACAAAGGTGATATCTACCTTCAGCAAAAATTGCTAAACCAATTACTAAATCATACGCTTTTACTAAGACAAGGCTAGCCAAACTAGCAAGTTTAACCATTTTAATTATATCATTGACAATACCTATCATCGTTATTACCATACCATTTATTAGAAGAAATGATAAAAGTGGTTTCATTGATATAATAATATGATTAATACGAAAATATACCTTTTTTCATCATTTTAGATAATAGCTGTAGAAAAAGTTGTTAAAGTTAATGAAGTTTCAAAAAAAAAATTCAAACATTTAAGGGGGATAGCTATATGAGCATAGGAACAAATAAGAGTGATAAAACCTCTTTTATATTAAATCCTATTTAGAGTTTAAAACCATTGTCGACTGTAAGTTATAACGAGTTGATAATCTAAGTCACGAGTTGAATATAAACAGTGAGTCAAGAGTTGCATATGATATGCGAGTTGCAAGTTACGAGTTGTGAGTCTAGTTACGAGTTACAATTAAAGAATTAAAGGTGCATTTCCTAAATAGAAAAAAAAAGAAAAAATATCTGTACTGATATTATTAGAGAACTGACATAATTTCCATAAGTCCGAGCCAAATATTTTCAATTTTATAAATGATTAAATTGTTATTAAATGCTTGTGGTAAAATGGAAAAAATCTTAGAATAAGAAAAAGCCCACTCTTGCTACGACCATGATTGTACGTCCCCATGCGTAGTTAATTTTCTATTGGCTAAGGAACATATATTAGCAATACGCTTCTCAAACTTCATATTCTCCTATTTTAGCCCAAACAATTTCATACTTACAGCCTGAAACTAAAAGATGACACTTATCAGTATTTAGTTTCATATAATTGGCATCAAATTATTGAGATTATTGTTTCAGTACATTCTTCGAGTTTATCGAGAACCTCTTTTAAAGATTTATCACAGAAATAAGGAGTAGTATCATCAGCGAAATTACAGAAATTTTCATTATTTAGCATAAAAATTAGATGCTGAACAGTAAACTAGAACAGATATTTGTGACACTCCTCTAATAATTGCACTGCCATCGCTAAAAGATGAGTCAATTTTAATGTGCTGCCAACGATTAGAAAGATAGCTAAATATAATATCCAAAGAACTTTTACTGAAACCATAGAACGATAGTGTTTAACATTTGTAGTATTACCGTTCTTATGGACAGGAGTGACATCAGCTAATTTTAATCATTTTTTGACGTCATTGTCATTGCTGTAGCCATGCTTAAACGAAACGGGTATAATTTTATTTTTGGTGGGTCAATTGGCTTAAGATCTAAGGCGTTAAAATTGTGTTTTTAGACCAGTTTTAGTCGATATCGGGATTTCGGAAAAAAATCCCGGTTGAGGATCCTCCCAGCACTGAGAGTATGGAATTAGTGATTTATTACTGTCTTCCCCATTAGATAGATAAATAGATATTTATTTCAAACAAAATACGTTATTACAATTGCAGACACATCATAAAATCGTTCTAAGCTGCACCAGTAATTTCAGATTATATGAATTTAAATGACAGTTAATACTAAACAAAAGCACAAAAGTTAGAGAGAAAAAATGGTAGTATGTGTCTAAAAGAAACAATAATAAATAAAT
>JAYJMI010061993.1:0-11714 GCA_036873855.1 Sarsia tubulosa
TTTAGATTACCAATAATAAGTTTATCCTTATATTTCTGTTTTTTACTTAATAATATGGAAGATACTTGATCACTTGACTTAAAATCAATATCCTTACTAGTATTTACTGAAGGAGAAGTTAATAACAAATTACCTTTAGAGTAGTATAGTAGCTGGTAAAAATGGTTGTTACATCAATAACTCGTTTATACGCCTGTGAGCTTCATGTATTTAGCAATCATTAGGTATAATAATTATTGTCCTAAAAACAAAAATATATATATGTAAAAATATAATTATGAAAAAATACAAATCAATCTTTACTAACTGATTTTATACTGAAAAGTAAGTTCTTATTAATATGTCTACATTTTGACACAAACTCTGGTTTTCTTTTGTTTAACATACTTTCATCTTTAAGATTTTTTACATCTGTAAAGCATATCATTTTGCCTAAATTATACTCCTAGGTCTAAATACATTTTTAATATATCAACTGGATATTGAAAAATCCCTCTTTATTTCCTAATCTTAAAATCTTCAACATAGATTTTCTCACAAACTGTTCCTATCTTGATCTAGTCTTCGCAATATAACATTATGCATGGCCTAAGTATATGATTTACAGAGTAAAAAGAGAAGACTGAGAGGAAATCCTTGGCTACAGCCTTTGAAAAAGACAACTCATTCGGTGATTTATTTACCTTATATAGATTTTTACGTCGAAATTTAATTGCTTAAATTAATTTCTTTTGATTTAATGATTATTATCTAGTCATTAAAGGTGATAAATTTTATTATATATTCTAACGACATTTGAAAGTCTAGGCAGCAATAGCAGCAAGCTATGTTAAGCTATGTTACAAAAGAACTGAAAATTAGAATTCCTTACATCGTATTTCCGTAGTTAGCATAACTTCATACTCTGCTAAAGTTTATTGTAACGTAGATGTAGTAAGTAAAAGTAAGTAAAATGGAGTTTCGCAGTTTTTGTTTTAATACTGCTGTCTTTTGTTTGCGGAATCTCCTTTGCCATATTGAAATAAAAAACGCTCGAAAAAAATCTAATTTCTCACTAAACATGACGCTGCGAGTCTTAAGTTATGCGTCGTTTGCTCAGTAGCTGTGAGTACAAATATTCGCGTATTTTATTTATATTTAATAAACATTAGATTAGATTAGATTAAGTTCTAAATCTAAATCTAAATACTACTGTCATAAAGAGCGTTATGAAGAATTTTCAGAGTTTATTTACTTTCAGAGTTTATTTATGATTACCTGTGGTTTAAAAGATTTTCAATATTTTATCAATCAGTTTTCATTTGTTATTGAAAGGGAGCTTTGATAACTAAGGGGAAATCCATCCGTTTCATAATTTCTTTATTGTTTTATTCGGTAGTTTTTGCAACAAATCATTTCAATAAAAAAATTTGTATAATAAAATGTAAGACTAGGAAAAGTCAAAAATTTGGTTTTGTCTGATTTTGTTGAAAATTGTACACATAGTTATTTTAGAATAAGATCGGTGCTCTTGTTGCAGGTAAGCCAATTAAAACTTTGTCCATTTTTATGATGCTGTAGGTATTTCCTTGAAACTAGAGTTAAATAGTAACACATTTGGCGATCTGACTATTAAAGTGAATATGTCGCGAATTTTTTTTAGTTCGTTAGAAAAATAAATTCATTGTTTATTAAATTTGTATTTCATATCACGCTAAACGTGGTACCGAATTCTATTATTTGAAAGTTTCAATAGTGTCTATAACATACGAAAATTAAACACTCTGACTGGTTATTAGCTAGACGACACATTCACTTTAAGTAAATCCTCGGATTATTTTGTACAACCAAACTATACTCTATAATTACGTTTTTTAAACTTATCTAATTAAAACGGCGGCTTAAAGGTGAAATAATGGGAAAATGTTATGTCAGTTATGACCGTTGCAAAAGTTAATTAAACAATCCTAAATATTAGTGCAGCAGCTACTAACAAACGGGAAATGCAAGGGAAGCCCAGCGAGGGTTAGGTCACAGGGCCAGAAGTATTTTTTCTAAGGAAATCTAATATTGTGCTTCGTTCTTTGGAAAAAAACCTTTAGATGTAGAAGAATTGTCCGTTTATTACCCTCCCAAAGACAGGTTATCAACTTGATTACTTATTCTAAAACAGCAAATGGTATTGGTAATATTTCGGAAATTAGTGTCCCATCCGTAATATACAGTTTTAATTATTACTCGTGAATTAATCAAATCATTCGTGATACTCGATCACTCATGACAAAAAAAAGTTTAAATTAGCCGCTGCAAGGGCAGTGGTAAGTATGATAAGTAATTAAAAAATATTCTAAAAGAGACATCGACGTCTGATAACGAGGTTTTATAAATCACCAGTTTTGAAAGGACGGTGAATGGATCTGAGTACTTACCAAATTTATGCCAAAATATATTTACAAATTTTTAATCCAATTGAATAACTTTCCCATCTTCTAGCTGATACCTAATTGGTATTAATTCCTCAAAGTTAAAAATTCCTCTGAAATTTGTCTACGTCATGAAAATCAAATATAAAATTGTTTTTGAAGTTCAAAGTTTAAATATTGTTAGCTTCGTCTTATGCAATTTTCCTTCTTTTTCATTATATCGTTTTAATGTGACTTTTTCTAAAATTAAAGTACTATACAAAGTAAACATTTTACACCTCAATGTAAACACAACTTAACATATCTTTAAATAAAAACAGTTTTACCGTTTTTTTGTTATATATGTCGTCATGCTTACAATGTATTGCATTATTTTTAGATTTAAGAAATACACACAAAATATCTGAAGATATGGGTGAACCGAAATATATATATGGTGCTGGTGATGTTTCACTGCATTCTCCTTCCTTTTGTGCAAAAAAACTGGTAAAGTTAGATAACGACTGTGTTTTGACTCGTATTGACAAAAATATTTTAAGTTGTTATAGGTTGGATAGGTTATAACTCGTTTAGAGCGCTCCTGATCTGTAACATATATTGTGGGGTTGTGCAGATCTACTTGTATGCAATATAATGAATTACAATTAAAGAATTATATAAAAACTTAGAGGTTATTTTATTATTTGAAAACTAATGGCAAACAATGGCGAACTTCTCATAAAGATCATTAAAGCCAAGTCAGTAAAACAACTTTAGATTGCTTTGTTATATTAGGAAGATTATTAGCTAACAGGAAGACCATTTATATCTTAGCTATTAATTCATTTTTAGCCTTTTCTAAAGAAAGTCAAGTCTTTTAAAAAAATACCCATAGTTTTTTCTTTTACATGATGAGTTATTTTACTTTGAACTGATATTGTAGATATGTATCGCATTGTAACATTCCTCGTGACCAATATTTGACAGCTATCATGGATTTTTATCGTGGTGAAGAGCAGAAAATATCGACAAGACAGGATACTCGGAAAATTTTGGGCAAATTAATTTTTAAAAAAAATCGAAGCATAATTAAAAGTTTTTTTTGAAAATAACTAGAAACCTTAATATGTTTTAACAAAAGAAAAGAATATTCTTAATAAATTAATACTACTCATTACTTTTATTTGTGTTAAATTGCAAGGAAATGACGGATTATCCGGTGGTGGTAAATGTTATAACAGAAATGCGTCAAATTGTAAAAAACGACATTAAATCATAACAAGGAATCGAATTTTTAATGAAATAAATCACATTTAGCCATCGTTTAAAACCTCATCAAATCAGATATACATATCCAGAGTAAATTACAACATGTAGCAGTAACATGCGTTCGAAATAAAAATAATCTAACCTAGAAATTCTCAATTTAAGAAATCCAGATAGAGGTTTTAGTATTTTTGAAGTCAAGGGATGTACTTTGTTTTTGCAAAATTAAAAAGTTTCCAAACCATATATTGTATAAGGAAACGTAAATTGGTGAGAAAACTCTGTGAAATTAATGATGTCAAAGAAGTGCAAAACTGGTTAAAAACTTTAGCATAGCCAGTTAAACAAATAATAAGATACACCGGTTTCAAACATATTCAAATACCTTCAAATTTTATCTTCTTTTATTGATTTATTCAGCTTCCCGTAAAGAAGAAAGTTTGGAATGATGACACTTTATGACATTTAGTGACATTTAATGACATTTGTATCTATTTAATGAAATAGTTGCACTAAAGAAAAATCTTCCTAGGACCTTTAGTTATTAGGTCTGTCTTGAAATAATTTTGACCAATTGATTCCGTTTCTCCGGAATTTTCCTGAAATATCAAGCTCTGTTGTTTACTTATATTGGTCATCCAATGCGAAAACGTTTTGCTAAAAAAGGCCAAAACTATACGGTTCCTTAGAAAATTATATTACTTTCTGACAGAAAAACGCGATATCCGTCGTGCCATACTAATGATAATATATTTTTGAAATACTTCCGTTATATATCCAGCCAAATTAAATTAGTGCAATAATATCCGCAAATAGTTTATCAATGACAATAAAACTTTATTATGGAAATGGATTATGTAAATGGATTATGGGATTATTGGAATTATCGGATTATGTTATTTATGGAAATCATGGTTAAATGGTTAAATCAATCATTCACTACTAAGAAAACTGAAAACAACAACATCAGAGACATTTCCCACATCGTAGAGGAGAAGTGAGGTCAAAACAAATTTACATTTTTTATTTAGTTCTATTATTCTACATGAAAAACATCATCTCGGACAAATTAACTCAAACTAAACAAAACATATCAAATCATTATAGCTTGTCAAGAAAGGTAACAGTGAAGTTTGATCGCACTCTGAGCTAACTAGCGCAATGGCTAAGACCGAAAACAAACATTGGTGGAAAAAGCTGCCTGTTAAATTACCGAACAAATCTGATGCATTTTAAATCATATACCGATCATATAATGGAATTATCATTATTTTTAGACTTTGAATTGAACTCTCATTGTGATACTAAAGCTAAGACTGGCCAAACTAACATGTTTAACAATTTCAAATATAGCATTGACAATACATATGATCATACCCTTTAAGGTGAACCTATTCAAAACACCATACATTGCGGAATGGTTATGTATATATATTTGAAATGGTTAAATTTGCCAGCCTTAGCTATAACATACTTGTAAATTCAATTCTAAGTTTCAAATGTCAATAGTTTAGCATTTTTCACGAAAAGTTGCCGCAAATGCAGTGCTTTACCTTTTATGCTATAGCAAAGAGATATGGATAAGGTATTGTCAATAACCATTTTTTCCTTATTGCATACATATTACAAGCGATAGAAAGCATTAAAGTTGAATCCTGTGCTAGAAAGTGAATCATGTGCTGAATCCTGTACCAAAAAGTATTTCATAATAGTTAATAAATCCGACATGTTGACATTAGTGACAAACACAAGTTGGCTTCCATTTCTTTTTTTTCGCCATGAATTCAGTAATCGAGGCGTTCAGACCCCAGGCGTTCTTGTGGTTGTTCTGACCAAAGTTTAGGACCTAAATGCTCTAAAGAGGCAGAGCCATAATTAGGTCTTAGCTTGTACGTTGGGTTGATATTCTGTTCAAAGATATCGTTCAGGATTTCTGGACCTTCCCAAATTTGCACTTTAAGCTTTTCAATTATAAGTGAACTATTATTTTGCACATTGACTGTTACACTATTTTTGCTAAAAAGTTCATCAAAACTAGATATTCGATCATTATATATCATTCTGAAAGCTCTTTCCTGAATTCTATTGATCTTATTATTTAATTTACGACTATGACTCATCCATTCTAAAGAAAAAAATAAACTTAAAAACTTATAAAGGCAGAAAGAAGCGGTTTCTTTTTGTCAAGTGACATATAGTTGCAAACCCTGGAGAGAGCTGACAACTTTTTGTTTGCTTTCCTGCTTATAATAATAATGTGTTCATCGAAATTCTTTTGATCTTCTAGAACAACGCTAATAGTTTCTCTGGATGACAGTTTTGAATTTCATGGTTTGCAACATAAGCTGAATGTGTATCGCGAGCACTAAGAGGTAAGTGACATTTGTCGAGATTAACTTTCATTCCATTAACATCAAACCAATGAAATAGTTTAAATGAAATTAATTCCAGCTGACTAACTACAGAATCGATATTCTCTCCGTAAGGAGTATTATCGTCAGCATATCATGCAACATTATCTAACTCATGTCACATATGAATAAAGGCCCTAATATTGAACCTTGCGGAACAACAGAAAGTAGTTCTAGCCAATTACTATATGTGTTATCTAGTTTTACACACTGCTTTCTATTGCCTAAAAACTTTAAGTTTCAGTGAATCAAAATCAAAGCCATAGGCATGCAAAAAGAGGTATACATTAAAAGGTTTTGGTAAGTCGGTAAGCAATGAAAGTATTTAAGAAAGGTCTGTAATTTCCCACAGAAAATTTGGAGTATTTTTTAAGAACTTTTTATGAATAGTACAGGTACAGTTAACAATAACGAAACAAATCATAACAAGAACCAGCTACGTGGATAGGTCATTTTGTCATTGGATTACGAAAACGGTTATTATTGAAGAATTTTAAGTCACGTGATTTCTAGAAGGTCACATGGTACGATAACAAACAAAATATATTTAGACATTTTTTGCAAAGTTTTATTGTCGTTAGATGACGTAACATTGATAATTCGCGTAATGATCACGTAATATAATTCACGTAATAATCTCTATAATGTCACGTGTTACGGTCACCCACCAAATATAGTTGGATTTTCCTTGGTCAATCAAACTTACCTGCCAAGCTTCATTGTCATTGGATTACGAGAACGATTGTTATTGGAGAATTAAAAAAATCAAGTGATCTCTAGCACAAAAAAAACATATTTGGGTTTGTCATATCCAAACAACCTTACTTGTCAAGTTTCACTGCCATTGGGTGAGAGGAACAGCTGCTATTGTAGATATTAAAAATTCACGTAATGTCTATAATGTCACTTGGTAAATCTACCCAAGAAATATATTTGTACTTTTCTTTGTCAATTAAAAAGTCATGTGATCTATACTGCAACAAACGAATGTTCTGAAAAATGCTGAAATATTAAAAGCAATAAAAATGGACTACTATTATAAATGTGTAACTGTACAGACAGCTATTATAAATGCATAAGTTAAAAAAGGAGGTTACAAATGTAAAGCTACATATTAGAAAAAACTGACTCCAAACAAAAAACACTTATCTGTCAAAAAACTAAAGTACATAAGGAACCAAATGACTGTCTGTTTTAAATAAGAGTATTGTAAAACAATAATTAATTACATAAATTAATCA
The DNA here is from genome assembly GCA_036873855.1 of Sarsia tubulosa. Lineage (NCBI taxonomy): Eukaryota > Metazoa > Cnidaria > Hydrozoa > Anthoathecata > Corynidae > Sarsia > Sarsia tubulosa. The sequence continues at coordinate 7,300 of JAYJMI010061993.1, forward strand.
CCTAAACACAGGGAATTTAATCAAGGATACGAATGCTTGGGTTGTCGCTGTTGTTAGATACAACGGTGGGATATGGGATTGGAAGAAGAAGGAGTTGCCAACGATGGATGTTTGAACAAGAAAATTTAGACAATGTATGGTGTATTTCATCGGATTGTAGTGTTGACAGGCTTTATTTAAAGAGAAAAGATGGTGATTAGTATTTTAGATTGTGTAATTGAGGAAGAGATATGTATGTGTGAGTATGTTAGGATATGTAATGAGTGGAGATATTGAAAGTCGCTTGTGAGTCTTTGGGTGAAGTTGAAGAACAAGAAGTTTACAAGAAGAGAGATGAAGTGGAAAGGGAGGATAAGTTAGGTAAGATGGTTGATATATTAGAGATATTAAGGAAGTGGCAGATAGACGGAGTCAGCAGTGGATTAAAGCTGGAAAAATGGGAAAGAACTTGGAGGGGTTTGTGTTTGTGGCACAAGAAAATGTTAAAAAAACAGGCTGAACCGGAACACGATCTTAAAGGAGGAATCAACAGATAATTGTTGGATATGCGGAAAAGTTGGCGAATTTGTCGAGGCATGATAGCAAGAGTTTAAGGGTATATTGGGAAGTGTGTAAATGGTATGAATTGGTGAGCGGTGGAATGGGCAGGTGCAAAATTAAGTTAGCAACAATAAAGATAGAAAGTATGATGTGGTGTGGTGGGACAGACCTGCGGATATAGTAAAACAGATAAACATAATCGTCCAGACCTTTTCTTTCTTGACCACACTAGAAATAATGGCCAATAGTGGACAACTGTTCTGCGCCTTGGGACAAAACTGTAATTCGTAAGGAAGATGATAAAATAAGCAATTACTCTCCCCTTGCTGAAGAAGTTCGAAAGATGCTAGAGTGTCCACTAGGGTTCTGTCAATTTTTTTAGGGCTCTCGGAAAAGTTTTGAAACGAATCCAGACATTTTAGGTATTCTCCAAACATCGAATATCATGGACAGTATCAGCATACTAAGGAAAGTGCTATGTAACATCAGAAAGTAAATAGTCAGACCAGCTTCATCACATCTAGCTTGTTTAAGCTGTAAGCCAAAGAGTAGACACAAGAACCAGGAGATGTAATTCACTGATGTTCTAAGATCAACTTCTCCTAGGAATTAAATACTTTCTTAGGTTTTTCCCAAAGTTTTCTCCTACGAGATTGAGCTGTTCTTAGGTACTTTTGGAAACATCTTACGAAAATGAGCTGTTCTTAGATCTTTTTCTTAAATTTCCTACGAAAATTAGTTCTTCCGAGATCTTTTCTTTAAATCTCCTACGAAAATGAGCTGTTATTAGATCTTTTCCTTAAATCTCCTACAACAGTTAGCTGTTCTGAAATAATTAAAATGTTCCTAGCAGATAAATATTACTCATAGAACTGCTACTTTGTAAAAGACACCGTTCCTAAGAAAACACTTCCTTCTATAATTTTAAATATCACTCCTAATAAATCCTAATAATTTAACTTCTAGCAAGAAAGAACAGCTATTTGAAGAACAATGCTCGTTGGCTGCTTCTGATGGAGTCTCTTCCCCCGGCTCGGTCTCTGAAGCTTTAGAAGCAAGGTTCAATTGAATTAAATTGAACTAAATAAATTATTGTTACTATTTTATTATTATTATTATTGCATATTACATACAATATAAAAACGAAAAAATCAATGTAAAGCCTGGTTCACATACAAGTAAAGGATTACTTAATGTATTAAGTATAACTAAAATGATAATGACGTTCACATGTAAGTAACAAGTTCCCCGTTAACATCCATTTTATTCACTTTACACTATTTAAAAGAATTCCATTACTTAATGAAGTTATATGCATTCCATATAAAGAGTAAAATAATTATAATTAAAAAAACTTCCTTCTTTTGCTTAAGTGAAAAGTAAATTTATCAGTAAGATTGGATACTTAAGTAACTTTTACTTTAATTAAAACTTTGAATGAACTTTGAATGAACTTTTTATTAATACACCGTTTTATAGTCTCAGCTCCGTTCCTTAAATTACACATTGTTCGTAAGAAACAATACCCTAAGCGTCATATATGTTTGTAATTTTTATTACCTTTTTAATGATTTCTAGGAATGCTCGAAAAAAATAATTAAAAGTGCTCGACGAAAAAAACTAGTAACTATTAACCACTTTTGATCTTGATGTATTTTGAGGAACAGAACTGAGACTATAAAACCGTATATTTAAATTTTACTTAATGCACTAAGTAACAATTTACTTGATATTGACGTATAAAGGATAGACATTCAATAATAGGTTTTTACTGAAATATGCGTGTTGTCCTTTTATCTACCTTTATAACAGAATCCCTTTTGGGAGGTATTAAGTTAATTGTAATAACTGACGAAAAACTCTGCAAGTAAATAATTTAAAGCAAAAGAAAACTATCTAGAGAATAACTACGTTTTGTTTCCATAACTACCACAAGCACTTATACACTTTCGTAAGCACTTTTTGTATGGGCTTATACACGGGTGGGCTTATACACGGGGAGGGCTCATACATTGAATGGAATTACTGTTAAGAAAAGCTTTATATTTTATACCGATAAACAAACAATTTATCATATTTGTTGTTTATTCCATCTATTTTACCACATTTTTAATTTATTTCAAACGTTTTTGATTGGGCTTATACACGGGGGGGACGCTTATTGTCGAATATTTACGGTATGTTTTCACGACAAAACAAGCAAATATAGGCCAATTTTTAAACGCTTCCCTCGAATTAAAATGGAAATGCGGGAGAATCTAATGTTACAAAAATGTTTAGAAATTACATACTCTATACGCTAGTGTCTTTTAAATTTACATGAAAATTTTTTATCGTATTTTACGACGAATATTTTTATATTTTTTTAAAGTTTTTATTTATAAAAAAGAGTAATATTTGAAAAAAGGGAGAAATTGTATTCTTGTAAAAGCAAGATACATGAAAAAAAATGTAAATTAATTTATACTCGAACATTCTCGGAAGATTAAGTTAGGATGCAATCTCATTAGTTATCAATTCAATTTCATAAAGTAAAACAACTTTTGCACTTCTTGCACAGTTTAAAAAAATTGCAGAGTAATAAAAAAGGAAGTACATTTTTTTTATTTTGTTGAACTTGAAAATACCAATTGAACGCGTATGAACAAGAATCATAAAATATGCCAAGTGTTTGTTTAGAAAATAATAAAATTGGCATTACTACAACTTAAACAACGTAAAATAACAATAAAGGCATGGTTAATTAATTTTGTTTAAAGTAATGTAGCGTCACCTAATAATCATTAATGACATTGAGCACTTCAATATTATTATGATCATTTTTACGTATACTATTACATAAATGGGCTGGTCAAAAGCGATTACGGAAAGCTTGACTCACTGACAACCGATCATAACATCCTGCGTATGCTCGAAAAGATCCTAACTGGTTATGATCACCATAAAAATGTTCTGGTGTTCTACCTCATGAATGTTCTACCGTTATGCACCTTATGTACTATTTTGGAATTTTCATTAGTTTTTCATGTTACTTCATTGCCTTTCTATTGTGTAATTTCGGCTATTGCTTGTTATATTAAAATTAATTTGAATAGTTACCCTATGTTGTTGATAAATCAAGTGCTACACCAAATTGGAAATGAAAAAAGAAATGAATCCACCACTAACAAATCGTGGAAAATAATAATAACGTCAAACCGGTCAGCAAACTCTAGTTAAAACTATTAGTTTTACCCTACAATAAAGGAGAACAGTCTCTCGTAAACCTTAGACGTGACATGAACACTATAATACCAGATGAGAATAAAATTGATATTGTATTCACTGGCACTAAGTTAAGCTCGAAGTTTAATGTCAAAGACACAACAAACGCTTCACATAAACATGATGTAATATAATAAAGTATCGTGTTCTAATGAAGACTGTAGTGAAATATACATATGTGAAACAGGTAGACGCGTTACAGAACGAATAATAGACCACCAAGGAAGAGACGTAAATTCCCACAATAAATAGATAAGGACCATTCTATTTCTTCGATAGACTATTCGATCTTCGACTCTGGTTTTCGAAACGATAAGTAAACGTAAAATAGCCGAAGCGTTACATACTAACGGTCAGAAACCTACGCTCAACGCTTTTCCTTTAAAACTTTTTAACTAACATTTTAATTTTTTTCTAATTTTAACATTTTACTTTGTTGTCATAGCATTATTAAGATTTACCTTTACTAGGTATATCTTATTAATATCAGCTCTGTTTTTTTTCTGTCTGCCTGTCTATCTGTCAATAAGTCGTTTTTTTTAACGGGTCACATCATTGAAAATAAAATGACCGCGATCCAACTTAAAATAAAATAAAATCATGAAATTAAC
>JAYJMI010062104.1:0-11713 GCA_036873855.1 Sarsia tubulosa
GAGATATTTCGCGGGAATAAACTTTCGCGGATGACTCATTCTAAAAAAATTCGCGGAAGAAACTTTCGCGAAAAGGGTAAAAAACCGCGAAACCGCGAAAGTTTCTTCCCGCGAAAGTTTCTTCCTTTAAAGTATTAACGTGTAGATTATAATGATGAGTTTTTCTGTTCATTCATTTCTGTAATTTTTAACCTGGCGAAACTCCCTCTTAGAACTTTTGCATTTTCTAATTTGGCAATAACAAAGCAATTTTCCTAAAAGATTGAGCTTCCCTTTTAGGAAAACTTATAGAAAAGTTATGTAATCTCTCCATCAAACTTTCTCCTTTCCAGATAAATGTAAAGTTTCCAAGTTGAAGCCTACTTTTAAAAAGGTAGCAAAACTGAACGTAAATTTTTTTTAGAAGGTAGTTCTTGATCAAACTCATAATTTTCACAATGAAAATAAAGTCCTATGAATCTGGATTCGAATGCTCTCGTTTGACAGCTTTTGCATTGTCTTATTTGAATGATAAAAGTTTGCAAGGTTTTGATAAGAGTTTGGTAACAGGGATGATAATAATAGACTTTCAAAAAGCTTTTGGTACTATTGATCATGATATCTTACTGAAAAACTCTTTGCTTGAATTTTTCATTAGACTCAATTAGTTCGTTTAAATACTATTTATCTGACAGGACTTTTCAAGTTAGTCTTAAGGAATCTCTCTCGCCTAGAAAACTTATATGGGTGTTCCTCAAGACTCAATTTTAGGACCTCTCGGCGAGATTAAGGCAAATTTGCGTATTTAATAGGTTTTAAAGATTAACCAAATTATCTTTATATTGAATATTTCTTATTCGATATTAACGGGATACTAACTAACTTATTGAATGATATTGTTGATTAGCAAGCAGTATTTTCAAACTATTTTATATTACTCCAGCTTACGAATGTCACGAGACTAATTTTATTTTCATTTTTATAGCTTATAAAGTTCATTATTTAGTGCCTTTATCGATTTATCGAGCAGTTTATGTAATCTTAAGTGCCATTTAGAAATTATTGCCAGAAAATTATATAATGTTGGGAGAATTTGGACTTGATCTGCCAGTTTTTGCCTGATGAAATCTTGTTGAGGTAGGAAATGTACATAAACGGCTCAAAAAATCGATAGAGATAACTGAAATACAACTTATTGAACCATAAAATCAAAAATATTTATTTTCCCTTTACTACGTGCCGCGAGCGCTTTTATGAAATATAAAAAACGCATTTTTAAGTTTGCTAAATCAACATATAGTCAATATTTTGCAATAATGAAATATTTTGTAATATTATTAACATTTTTAAAATTATATAGAAAATAAGAATATTGCTAATATATTGCCTTGAAATCATAAAAAATGATCAAAAAAATCACAAAATAAGCCAAATTCGCCTTAACTACGTTGAGCTCTCTTATTCCTCCTTTATGTTAATGATATGCCAATGGCTATCAATAGATTTGAATTATTTCTTTATGCTGATGATTCATGTCTAGTTTTTCAACATAAAAATGTGAAAGAGATTGAGAAAGTCCTCACTGAAGAGTTCAAAGACCTTTGTGAATGGTTTGTTGATAATAAATTAAGTATACATTTTTGGGAGACAAAACGAAATCCTTTCTTTTTGCACCTAAAGGCAAATCTAATAGCTTTTCCTGCGAATGTGCATAGACCAAGCTTCAGCGTGGTCTATATTCGTGGCTAATTTTAAGTAGCAACGTTTATGGAGTAATCTAAAAACGATATGCAAATAATAATATTAAAATCATAAAAATATTGTAGTCTTATTATTTATCCTTGTTTTTTCATTTCACCCTTTCATTCTCATATTAATGGAAACCAAAAGAAATTATAAAACAACATTCTTTGACAATTAGTTTTATGGTAATCTGCTTTTCAATGGGCCTTTGCAATGAGTTTCAAATAAGAGGAGAACGAGCTCATGAGCTGTATGGCTTCTTTTGTTGTTACAATACTTGTTAACTAACGACTGCTAAGTTTTTAACTGTAACACTGGTGTTTAGTTGTAATAAAAGAAATGCGATAAAAAAGTAATTAATGAATCAAAAGAAATCAATTTATTTTGTAGCATTTCACAATTTATCTATATATGGTTAAAAAATGACTAATAAGAACAAAACTGAATCCCCTATATCTCGTGACATCACGCTCTCCTGATTTTAGAAATTACTGTGTGGAAAAATATAACAATGACGATAGAGGCAACTGAGAATCAGGAGAGCAAAGCTAATGAACAGAACTGTAGTTGTCTTACTCTTTCTTTTCGAACATTATTGGTTATATTAAGTGAGATATTATATATATTTTTTAAAATTGTATCTGAAATGAATTTAGAGTAAAAGCAAATAAGCATAAGCAAAGAGTTACTATAGCCTCAGCTATAACTCTTTGGCATAAGCAAGTTATCGGGGAATAGGTTTGCCTATTTGTCTTCAAAAATGAGTTATAAGTTTTCCTTACGACAACTTTTCCTTACGTTAACAAGCTTTATATTTAAGTGAATAGTGTTTATAAAAGAAATAATTAAATAGTATAAAATATTCAACAAAGCTCGTTCTCCTCTTTATTCGAAGCTCATTGGGGTTTGTTTCGCTATTCAAATTCATTTTAAAAGTATGAACTTTGATGAAATTGATAGTTTTTCTCCTTTATTATTTCCTTGATTTCTGCGTCTCTCTAGTGTGTCCCAAAAAAAACAGCGAACCCAAAATTTAAAGTTTTATAACTTTTAGTTGTAGCAACTTTTTCTGCAACTATTAAAAACGTTTTAATTACTTTAAAAAGCTTTGTTTCAACGCATGCTTGCTTTGTCATAAATAACTGCTTAAAAAAATATTTTTCCTCAAAAATAATTTGTAGCTTTTTTTAATGACTTTCATTGTTAAATATTTTTTAAATTGATAGTTTCTTTTGAATTTTTTTGTAATTCTTTTGTTTAAAGTTTTAATTGACTTTTAAATTTTTAATGACTTAAAAAGGAGACAAAATCTCCAATAACTTAAAAACTAGTTAACCAAATAGAACAAGTTGGACATTTTTTAAAAGCCAGTAAGATGTTCTTTCTAATGGTCAATTTTTTTTCCAAAAGTGGTTGCTTTAGATAAAAGTTATAATAGTACAGGCGTTTTTTGTAAACATGGGAATTTTTCGGAGACAAGCTAAACTTGATGTTTTTGGAAGAGTAATATGGTGTACAATAACATATCAAAAAGCCCCAAAAATCACCTTAGGGGGATTTTTTTATTCAATAAAATGTGTAGATCCGCTTAAATGTCCTTTTATATAGCATTTTGAGATCTTTTTAACGGTGCAATTCATTTTTCTTTAAAATTAGTTTGAAATTTTTGAAAAAAAATAATAGATTTTTAGTGCAAAAACACTGTAGGGTCCACACATTTTATTGAATAAAAAAAATCCCCCTTGGGGGATTTTTGGGGCTTTTTGATATGTAATTGTGCATCATATTACGCTTCCAAAAACATCAAATTTAGTTTGTTTCCGAAAAATTCCCGTTCTCCTTTTTTCACCTTCAACGCCTGTACTATAAGACTTTAAAGTTTGGATTAGCTTTTTTGGGGACACACTGTATATATAGTATATACCGTACTATACGGTGTGATCGGTGATGTTCCTCACAGTACCGATAATACGGAATTTGTGATACATCACTTGCAACCCTTCGTCTTTGTGTGCAGAAATCTGGAATAAGAGGGACTCGAACTGTGAACCGTACGACATTCGCTTAGGGTAACCAAGTAGTGTCATATGAGTAGCTCAGTTGGTTAGAGCGTCCCGAGCTTTACGGGAAGGTCGTGGCTTCAAACCCCCCTCCTTTCAAATTTCTGCATATCTCTCTATATAGAATATATATAAGAAATTGTCAACTTAGGTATAGCGATTGTGGTTGATTGATTGCGTACATCGATTGAAGTTAACGATTAGGTTTACCTGTTGTTGTGGGTAACGACTGATCCTAGTCTAGGTACGAGTTGATGTAATAGAATAGTAAAACAGTAGACTCGATTGATTAGGGTAAAACAGTAGACTCGATTGATTAGGGTAAAACAGTAGACTCGACTGATTAGGGTAAAACAGTAGACTCGATTGGTTAGGGTAAAACAGTAGACTCGATTGAACAGGGTAAAACAATATAAACAAAGGTAACTTTTAGTATGAAAAAGTTCTATTTGCTAATATTTATTAACTTTTAATACGATATTTAACAGACTTTAGATGACATGAGAAAGCCAGCTAAAATTAACATAGTAGCGTTGACGATAAATTTATACGGGCGCATTTAATCATGCACCTTAATCTTCGGTGTATTCGAAAGGCTCGGGTGGTTCAGGTTCATCGCCTTCATCTTCAGTCGTAACAGTCGTCGAAGCTAAAGGTAAAGAAATGTTATTAACTACAGTCGTAACAGTCGTTGAGGCTAAAGTTAAAGAAAGGTTATCAACTACAGTCGTAACAGTCGTTGAGGCTAAAGTTAAAGAAAGGTTATTAACTACAGTCGTAACAGTCGTCGAAGCTAAAGTTAAAGAAAGGTTATCAACTACAGTCGTAACAGTCGTCGAAGCTAAAGTTAAAGAAAGGTTATCAACTACAGTCGTAACAGTCGTCGAAGCTAAAGTTAAAGAAAGGTTATTAAATACAGTCGTAACAGTCGTCGAAGCTAAAGTTAAAGTTTCCATCTTCGAAACAGGCAAGTCTGGCTACCATTTTTAAAGTTTATTGATGTATAAAACCAAACGGAACAGAAATATGAAAGATCAACACATGCTCTGTTTTTAGGATATTAAAAAAACTTAAATAAATAATATAACTATAAATTGTTTATTGACAAGTCATTTTTATAGGGAAAAAATGATTTCTTCAGTTTGTCCGATTTTTTTAAACTTTTTTAAATTATCAAGAAAATTTACCCCCAAAAATATATATGTCACAATTTTAAAGACTACAATATTTCATAATGGTAGGCGCAAATGTAAAGAAGTTATCACGAAATTTTTGTTAACAATCTTTAACACTTAACTTTTGATAGACATGTCTAAATAAGCTTAGAATTACAGAAATTGTACATTTTCTAATATTCTTTATAACTGTATAGGTTTCAACAGCAATTTACCAAAACGGAATCACCTGAGTAAGTCCCTTTAAAGAAATATTATTGACTACAGTCGTCGAAGCTAAAGTTAAAGAAAGGTTATTAAGTACAGTCGTAACAGTTGTCGAAGCTAAAGTTAAAGAAAGAATAACTACAGTAAAGTTAAAGAAAGGTTATCAACTACAGACGTCGAAGCTTAAGTTAAAGAAAGAATATTAACTACACTACACAACTACACTATATTAACTTTAAGCTTTACAAACGAAACAGTTGAATTATCAAAATGGTACTTTAACTTTTATGAGAACATTGGCTTTAACATTAAGATACTCTAATTAAACCTCTCACACGATCATGAATGTCGACGTGGAACATCAGTAAGAAAATAATTAATATCAAAGAATTACACTGACCTGGTAATGGTTCAATCAGATCTTCAGGTTCATTTGTTTTACCATCTTTCATGATGATTACACCACCGACCGTCACCTAAAATATCAACATCATGCGTAATGTAAGCGAAACAACGTACAGGTATCATTCACATATTCGCAATTTAAAATACTTGCTACAAGACTTTATACAACTCTACTGATCCACTTTTGAACCATTGGGTTTCCAGTTTCAGGAAAATTATTTTTCTAGAAATGTTTTCAGCAAACTAATAAAATAAACTATAACTTTCATCAAAGTATTAAAAAAAAATGAAAAGATGATACTGCAAAAACTCATGAGATCCAATTAAAAAATATGAAACTATAATTTCCAATATCGCTTTAAATTCAAATCTATTCAGAAGGGACCAAAATACTTACAGGTTTTAATGGCCCATAGCGACAATCATTCGGTAACGATAATTTTTTTAACTGTGCTGGGATAGTTCTCGCAGGATTTTCTACCATTTTAAAATCAGGTTCTTCTTCTTTTTTGGTTTTCTTTTCAGTGACACTCTCCTCAGTAGGTGTTTTCTTTTCAGTTTCGTCGACATCCTTCTCTTTCTCTTTCGTAGATTCTTTTTCTTTATTTTGAGCTTTATCAGTTTTTATATCTGTCGTTGTTGTTGAAGCACTTTCGTCCTAAAATAAATTTTAAATTTAGTATGAAATTTTCCAATCTCAATATAAGTGAAATCAAGTAAGCACCACGTGACATATAAAGTTATTTCTTCCTTACTTCTGTTAGTAATACGATAAATTCAAACAGCTGTTTACCGCCAATATTTCAAGCTAGTCTAGAAAACTGTTTCCAGATTTTTACCAATAGTACGGTCGTTGACAATAATTACCGGGTAAAAATTATGGCAAAGCTGACACTTCGTCAGATGGTTCAAGTTGATGTATAGTATCACCTAAAAAAATGCGCCATTGTTCCCACTTGCACAAAATTTGTTTTGGGTCATTTAGTACGGGGGGCTGCACCTTTTTCACCAAGCAAAAAAACCGTCAAAATTAAACTATTTTTGAGTTAAAACCACCTACACCATTAGAAAGCTCTTGAAAACTATATAAAAGACATTTAAACGAATTTTATTGTTTTCTATGTAGTTTTGGAGTAAATTAAGGTCGAATTCATGAAATTTTACAGTTTTATTCTGTTTTTTTCCTAAAACCCCATATTTTTTCAACTTTGAGCTTAATTTACTCCAAAACCATATACAACTCGTTTAAATGTCTTTTATATTGTTTTTCAAGAGCTTTCTAATGGTGTAGGTGGTTTTAACTCAAAAACAGTTTAATTTTGACGTTTTTTTTTGCTTGGTGAAAAAGGTGGAGCCCCCTGTAGTAAATGCCCCAAAAAAATTTAGTATTAACCAAAAATGTACAAGTATTATTGTTTACGCCCTTAAAATGCTTTGTTGCCAAATGTGTATATACCAAGCTTTAGCGAGGTCTAAGTTCTTAAGCTATAAAACTGTATCAAAATCTGTACTCTAATCTTTCGAGTGCCTGCACTTGATATTATATAGGTTTATTTACCACTTCCATATTGTCATCTTGATTTGATTTCTTCTGTCTTGCCTTAGCTTTAGCTGTGATAGAAAGTACTGCAGTTGAAACTTTTTCTTTCTCTTCTTTCTTTGGAGGCTTCAATGCTTCAGGATATGCATATGTAGATGGTTTGGCGTTTGAACAGAATGAAATTTTCGGCATCTAACAGAAATAATAATATAAATTGAAACTATTGTGTGAGAAATACGCTTGGCGTAAATTGTCGTAAATTCTACTTTTTATACATACAAATAAACATGTACTTTTAAAAATAAAATTTTGGATTTTTGGATTTCGCGAGAACTTATTTTCATGACATCGACAAACTAAATTCCAGCTTTATAGTTAGCATATTTCAAAGTTAAATACAATTTAAATTCACCAAATTTTACTTTTACCTGGAAAAAGTAATTCCTCTAATTGGTGTATATAAATCATCTGTATCCCCTAAGGTAAGTGAGCAGCCGTATGGATGTCAATGATACTTAGATATACTTAGAATGGAATCTTATGGATGTAATCAGCCAAACGTATGAAGCTACCATTAGCTATTTACGAATAAAAGTGAACATAATCAAAGAAGCAGCCGTTTATGTAATTTCAAATAAACATTGTTTACCTTTAGATTTGAATTTAAACCAATAGTACACGTAGGCGTTAAGGATAGTGAAAGGAAATGTGACAAAGGAAACCAATACCAGAATTGCGAGAAGACAAACAAGCCAACGATACTGGGCATATGGTTTTGTCCTGCTCTTGATTGTAACGACACCGTACAATTACGACCACCTACAAATAAATGGATGATCGATTAAATCGTTTGTAAATAAGTTAGTCATTTCTTATACAACCCACCAAATATACACCCTAAGAAACAGATTTTCCTAATCAGATTGTGCTGAAATATGGTGATGTTGGATTCAAACTGCCGCTTGTAATTCGCTCTGTACTAGCTTGTAATCACATAAGTCATTCAAGTTAGTATGGCAGGATAGCACAGTCGGTTAAAGCGCCGTTGATCTGTAATGACTTAACTTTGATACATCTTTGATTAAAAAAATGAAATTTTAGGAAGCCTTAAATTTTCGTACGTTCGAACTCAGCTTCAGTAAGATTTCTGCATATGTCTTCATAAATATGGTTATATCCTATGTATATGGTTATATAGTGTGGAGTTGATCCACTTGAGTAATGAACAAAAAAACATAATTAAAAAAACTAAAGCTGTCTAATACTTTTTCAAAATTCAAAGTTGTTCCCGATTCCCCTTAACTGTATTAAAGTTCAATCAAAAGTGGTGCTTTTAAATATGAAATTTTCCAGTAGAATTGTTTTCATATTCGACCGTGACATTTCTAAAGGTGAAAACCTTCAACAGCGTTTGAATGTTAATAACTGTCGGGAGTAACGAGTAATGAGCATGGTGGAAACGCTTGTTATACTACATACTGTTTTCATTAAAGTTAAAATACCTCCATCAATAATTCCTTGAGCAAGTATAGCACCAAATTTAGCTATGCTGTCTTCATGTTTGTCACTGATCACTTTTGAATATGTTTCACGAATTGACTTAACCTAAAGGTAAATAGAATCAGCATAATAACCTACTATATGAGGTTTGTCACTTATAAAAATGGCTGACGAATAATATGCCAGATCATCTCAAAAACTTTAAAGAATGCGTAGAAATAGTGAACTCCATGAATGTTTCGCGGGGTAAACATGAGATAAATTGTAAGAAGCCTTCCGAAAATTTACGCAATTTTTTAATCAAAAATGTGGTAAAGTTAAGCAGTATTGCAAAACAATAAAATGCAAGATCTAATAATGCAGCAAATGAACATATATAGCCAGGATAAGAAATCTGGTTCTCATAGAAAATTTTTTTTTTAATCTGTAAACATGAATTTGTTCTTTTAATCTTATACCCCCATTCACACCTACGCTAAAACACGTTTTAATCGCAGTTATTTAAACCAGTTTTATATTTTACCTTCACACAAGTAATTAAACCACTTTATGTTTCCTTAAAATAGTTTAAATAAAACAACATACACGAGCTTGTTTTATTCTCGTTTTAATTAAAACTTGTTTCTTTTAAATAAGCAATCGCTAATTAATTTAGCTTGCTATTGTTTCTAGTATTTAGAACAAAATGATTCGTTGACAGTTTATTCGAAATCGCTCAAGCATGAACAAACTACATTGTTTTATAAATATAATTATGTTGTCAATTTCATAAACACAGAAAATAAAGTTCGGAAGACAAAAGCTGTTTTAATTAAAACATAAGTTACTTTTATTATATACATAATATACGCTACTGAAATATTAAGAATTTAAAATAGGAACATGTTCTACTTTATCAGGCTAAACTGATGGCCCTTTTTCATAAGTTTTTTTAAAAATACACGATCAGTTTTTAATTGTCAGTTCAAACTGTAGAAAAACTGATCATCAAAGGGGCTGCTCCCCTTCTCAGATCTCAATAGTAGTAAGTTTCAGGATATAAGGATTCTAATCTAGTGCTTTTAGTTTATTCAAAAATCGCTGTTCTAAATGTTGAGAATTCAAAAAAAAGAAATAAAGTTAGACTGTTGGACTACATACAAGTTATCTTTTGTGAATAAGTAAAAATATCTAATGAACATATTGTGATATGCCGGGCAAAATGTCTCATTTGGTCATAATTTGTCTCTAATTATGTTTTAAATAGGAAAATGTAATGAATGAATCTTGCTAATAGAAAATGTCTATTTTGGGCCTAAAATTGTCTCAATTGCACAAAGCAAAGTTATTCGAAAATACAGGAATAGTGTTGTTCATTTCCTCCTATTATACTCTAACTTCAAATAACTATAAAAATTTAATGAGAGGATCTTGAGATACAGGACAAAATTGAACAAAATATGACTCGCTTTCCCAAATCTATAATTTTCTCAAATAAAGGTATTGTGTCATATTTTAACTCTTATTATATTGGATAGTAAAAACTTCTTTTTATAGAGATAAACTCTTCTACGTTATTTATTTTTCGCAATATTTCGAAGGTGATAGACCCTTCGTCTTCAGGCTACAATTGAAGTGAAATGTTCAACTGACGTTGTGACGTCAGTCCGAGCATTGCTATGGCTTCTTCTTATATTTTGAAACAATGGTTTCCAGAACCTCAGAACCAGTTTTTTTTAAACCAGCTGTTTTCAGAACCAGCTTATATTATATTCTATATTATATTAAAACAATTCTCATATTAAATCTTGTGCCAATTGCATATTAGTTTGCGATGCCGTCAAGCATGGTATATTTTACACAATGTTTCACTAGTTCCGTCAATATTATCATAAGTTAAACTGTACAACAATCCATTTCATTTTGAATTGTTTATAATCAAATATAAAATAACTGCCAATCAACAAAGCAATATGTTTTCAATTTCTGTCAGACGGAACATTTATATGTTGTCGCATCATAATATATTGAGCGGTGATGGTATTATCTATCGTTATACACACGGTTACACTTTTATCCAGTTATTATTCACTTAATGTTTGACTTTTATCTAGCTATCCATAACCTGGAATAAATCATTTTACTTTAAAAAATTGGTTGCATAAACTTGATTTATAATGTTCGTATATCATATAATATCTACCCTTTAAATTACCAACCTAAAACAAATAAATATAATTTTTTTAACTGAAATATCAGGGGAAGGGACAGGGAGGTCGAAGACCTGTGTTGTTATATTAAAAGAGAGAGAGAAAGATGGCAGCAGGGATGACACAAAACAAGCCAAAAAGCTAGATTTCCATTGTGGTCCCTATTTGCAGGAAGAGAACTCCAAAATCAAGCCAAAGGGCATATATATATTTTTCTTTCAGCTCAAGCTCTTCAAATAAATTGCGTTTTAAAGCAAGTTTGAAAAAATTTACATTTTTACTTTACTTTAATCACAACTCAATTTGTCCCACAATACAGGAGCTGTATAAAACAAAGTATTCTTATTAAAGTTTGTTTTAACTAAAGGCTGCATAAGTTTTAAGAATGAGTTTCTAGTACTCATGTTCCCTTTTTCTTGATTTTAAAATAGTTCTTCAATATAGTAAGGAGTCATATTAGAAAAATACTTGAAAACATAGACATTTGATATCTGTTTTACTGTGTCATTTACATGTAACAAGTATGTATTCTTAAATAGAGTTTCTTCTATGCGTGATCTATTTTCTAGTTGAAGACAAAACCCAAGCAATACATTTGTTTTGCATAATCTGTCATTTGAGTTATGAGTTTTGGATACCAAGCAGTACAAGTATAGTTAAAATGAAATTGAATTAATGCATTGTAAAGGATTCGACGCAACTAAGAAGTTAAAAACTTGTTTTTTCTGTATCTCACGTTTATCTTTTTTGTAACATTCAAGGTCAATTTTGTTATGAGGCATCGATCGCACTTTCTTTTCTGATGTCTTAAAGGTACAACTTCAAGCAAGATCATTTTTGTGAAACATATATTGAAATTTAGTATTCTAAAAGAGTTGTTAGAAGTAAACCAAACTGGTAAATTTCACTTCCTGG
>JAYJMI010062215.1:0-21916 GCA_036873855.1 Sarsia tubulosa
CATCAATATCAACATCATCTGTACTTAAATCATCTATTATTATTGCCATATTGTTTCCTTTGTTGTTTCGTTTACTTTGTCTTGTTGTTGTTGCGTCCGCCATCGAATCGAAATTTGAAACCAAATGCTTGTTTTATAATTAAAAACAAGTTAAAATATAAAAGTATCGTATAAGGCGAGGACAAATTAATCTTTGGTTGTACGGGCCCGACTGTACATATTTTTCATCAAATCAAAAAAAAAAAAAAAAAAAAATCCATTTTTGTCATAAATACTCTTTCCTTGCGTTTTTGACAGTAAAATAGTTATTGTAACGAAATTAAGCTTGTTCAAACGTTTTTTTAGCGTTGCTAAAATAGCTATCGTAAAAAGATTAACCTTGTTTAAACGATTTTTTAGCGTTGCTAAAATAGCTATCGTAAAAAGATTAACCTTGTTTAAACGATTTTTAGATCATTATATTTTTAAATTTGCCCGTACAACAAAAGATTAAATTGTCCTCGCCTAATAAGGACTTAAAACAAAGATTAAACTATTTAATTATATAGGTTAATTAGCCTTTAATCCTTTGTATAAGTTTCAATGTATTTCTTTAAAAATTCTATTGATTTTTTCGCAGACTGCTGGCTGAAAATTTACGTTACACCTTCCTTTTGAATTATTCAATGTTATTGATATGCTTGCAGTTTGCATAGTCCTGTAAAATATTGAAAAAAGGACTGGATTTAAGTCAGCAAATTTCTGGGCAAGTTTGCAAACTTAAAGAGCTGGTTGCCATGAAACAAAAAGGACCGATATTTATTTCTGAAACTCCATAATCTGAGCCTAACTTCCTGATCACATCAGAATCCCTTTAAGATAAGAATACTTTTTTACATGAATCAAAAAACATAGTTCATAATTTCAGTAGCTCTAGCTTGGGTTCCCTTTTTGTTATCAATTTTTGTTGTTCATCTTTAATAACTCAGTCTTTGTGTTTTTTCCAAGGAGCCTCATCAAAGTGGGCCATTATTTGTAGAACTTGCATTTTATCAAAAAGCTGCTAAACCAGATATGGGTAAGTAGAATTTGTCTTATACATATTGAAGTAAGAATAAAAAATTGGTAAAAATCAGATATCACATATGACTTTATTGCAAAGCAAAAGTTCGATTCTTTTCGGAAATGTTTTTGGAACCCCTTTTAGTTAATCTAATGCTAATATCTTCTTAGAAAGTTTCACCCCCAAAAAAATTTGACTTTGTCTCCTCTATAACAAATTATATTGCTTTGATTAGTTTCGAACTGGATGAATAAAATCAAGAAGAACTACGTAGGAGTACCAGTTTATATTGCTACAGGTTCATTTGAAGATAATAACATAAAGTATCGATTTCTTGTCATGCAGAGGTTTGGTACAGACGTCGAAAAGATATATAAAAAAAGTGATTACAAATTCCCTGAGCAAACAGTGTTTTCTCTTGGATTACGTGTTGTAAGTTTTATTAGTATATTTTTTCAGATACAAATTTATTTATTTTGCACAATCGAATGACAACTTTTTGAAACTGAGTGGTTTTACATAGAGAGTGTATTACCACAGCAGTAAAGCATAGAGATGTTTTAAGCAATCTCACCCAAAAAATTACTCTAAAAACAATATTTCTGATGCTAGTCCAAATTGGCAGTTTCTTACATTGTAATTATTAAAAATAAACTGATAAACTATTATTTTAATTATGCTACATTGTTCCTTTAATAACTAGTAAACTATTATTGGACTCCTGGCTTTGCTGACGTAGTCCTATAGATTTAGGCTTGTTTGTTCGTCTGTTACCAACTTTTCTCAGAATTGGCTTGTTATTTCTTTCTGATTTTTTGCATTTTGTCAATCTTTCTTGTTTTAGTTTGCTATTATTTTAGTTAGATATATTGTACCTTTAATAACTAGTGAAGAATTATTTTAGTTAGATGCATTGGAATACATGCATGAGCATGAATATTGTCATGCTGATATCAAATCATCCAATCTCATGATGGGACATAAAAAATCTGACCAATCAAAAGTAAGAAAACTCTTAAATCTTTTTATTTTTCTTTGAGTCATAGTTTTATGTTTTTATTTGCTCTTGTTTATAACAATTATAAAATATCAACCTTACGAATTATGAAAAATCGCAAAAGACTTCTTTGATGGCATGTTTGTTCATAGTTTGATAGAAACTTTTTGAATACACTTATTATGGAACTATTATGCTTTAAAGTATAATTTTATGCTTTTACTTTTTCAACGAATCAAAAGAATGGAAAATTAGACTGTTCACACAACACTTTCTTGAATATTCATGAAAAAGTTGAAAAAGTTTTTTTTTCACTTGAAGAACAAACTTAAACATATTTTTAAAATATATCTGTAGATGTATTTATTGGACTTTGGGTTAGCCTACAGATTTAATCCAAATGGAGTGCATGCTAAATATAAAGAAGACCCAAAACGTAAACATGATGGCACTATAGAATATACAAGTAGAGATGCCCATAAAGGATGCGGTAGGTGATTGTTGTTGTTGATGGTGTTGTTGTTGTTGATGTTGTTACCTTCGAAAAGATACCAGAAAGAAAAAAATAATCTTTCTAAACAACTCTTAGCCGAAAAACAGTTCTTTTGGTTGGATGTAAAGTTCTAAAAAAAGTATTGTCTTGCATTTGACACCATTTCAAATAATATTTCACGTTGCTATTAAATTGCTATTAAAATTGAGTAAAACCTACAATTAGATCATGGAATTTCTATTAATTCTCCTCATTTGTTGCATGATGAGTTCAAAAATGAATTTTGAAAAAAGAAGGATGTGTTAGTAGATTTTTTTTTATCTATAGGTTAGAGTAATAACTGATGCCTGGTCTTTATATTGCTTCTCATTTGCTGCATAATTAATATTTCATCAAAACCTTATTTCAACTACTGATTTCAAATTCTGCCTTTCTGTCATGTCCATATTTAGCAAATTTTCATCTAGGTCCATTCATCAAAATTTTCTCTTTTTTTTGCATTAAGTTATCAGATCATACAGTAGAAAGTTACAAAGTCAGATTTTTAACACAACTATATTTTTCAATGAAGAGCCTATTTATTACTGAGAGTCCATTGGTGAATTCTCCCTTATTATTTTATATTTTTTTTTTTATATTATTTAGTGGCTGTGGTCCAGTTGATAAAAAATCTGATTCACAATTCAAAGGCGGTGTGTTCAGGTCCCACCACTGGACTTCAGTTTCGGGGTCATCCTTTTCGACATGTAACCAGGGAATTATAATAAGCTAGTTAAATACTCCAGTATTATTTTAAAAAAAATATTTTAGTCCAGTTCACTTCCTTCCCGTTTTCTGGTAGAGTGGTTTCCATATATAAGCAGAAATTGGAGCACTAAGTCGCTAGAACCTGAAGACGTTGGTCTAAATTAAACTAAAGATATATATCTATTATTTTATTTTTGTCTCTTTCTTCTTTATAGTTCCATCGCGCAGAGGTGACTTGGAAATACTTGGTTACTGTATGGTACAATGGTTATGTAAAAAGTTACCATGGGAAAATAAACTCACAGATAAAGAATATGTCATGAAAGAAAAAATCAAGTAAATCAATGTAAATTATAAAAACTGTTGAAGTTTTGAGGATTTGACGTGTCATTTTAAATCGTAAAATAAATTTTTGTTTGTCAATGCTCATCAGTATATTTAAGTAAACAAATAAATGCTTGTGACTTGGGAAATCAATCTTTGCTCAATTCTCCTTTGAATTCGGACTCATTCCTTCTTCTGTTACCAACTTTTCTCTGAATTTGCTCGTTAAATTTTTTATGGTTAATTTTCTCTTGAATTTTGCGTCTGGAAAAAAACAACTGACGGAGCTATATTTTTTTCAAAAATTCTTGTTTTGGACCCAAAGTAGACATTTTGACCTGCATGATCCGTTCAGTTTTCGCGAAGATTCCTTTTAGATGTTTCTAAATGTTTTTTAAACAGCTAAAGAAACTAATTCAAAACACCCTGTCAAAAGAAATAATGAAAAAGTATTTCTTTTAATATAATTTTGTTTTATCGTTTAGGCATATGAATAATATACCAGAGTTTATAAAGACTTGCTTTCCTGATAGTAACGATCGGCCGGGAGGTAGTAAATATTTGTCACTTCCTGAAATAAAATTGAAATGTTGGAAAATTTGTGTTATATATGTTATATACATTTGAACCATATCGTCGTCATATCTACATCATATAGTCGAAGGGGGAGCTTAACTTATCAAAACAGTGTAGAATTCCTTTAAATTTTGTAATTATAAAGTTTAAATCGTTTTTAAACTAATGTTATGTAAAAGTCTTATGAGTAATTGGACTTTTCAGTTACTTTTTTGTTTGAATAAAACTCTTAATAGTTATTACCAAGGTTACTAACAGTTTGTTAAAATGGCAAGCTTCTTTTAAAATTTATGATTGCCATTGTAATATTTATTTTAATTTTTATTTTTACACTGTTTTCTAATCATTTTCTAGGTGAGCTTGAAGATTACCTTAAGATCGTAGAAAAGCTAGATTACGACGAGAAACCTGATTATGTGAAAATACGAAATTTGTTTTGTAATCGTCTGAAAAAGTTAGGATATAAAGACGATGATGTATCAGTTATATATGAGGCAGACGTAAAGTCACCATTAGTAAGTCAGGTATTAATATTATTTTAAACTTGCAACTCTTCTTATTCCTTCTTATTGGACTTCAGGATTTGCCAAAACGGAGTCATGTAAGTATGTTTGTTAGTTACCAACTTTTCATGATCTGATCTTTTGCATGATGTTAAACATCCATAATGGCTAATAACTGACGGAGCCGGATGTTTTTCAAAAAATCAAGGTAAATGGTGTAATTTTGGGCCTTAAAAAGACTTATCCTTGTAACTCAAGATTCGTTCATTAGGTTTTTCAAAAATTTTGTTACAAGTTAGAACATAATTAGAGATAAATATGACACTGTTCTTAAATTTCAGATTTTTGATTTTTTTTAGGTACATATTATAGTACAACATTCCAACAACTAGCCTGCAGTTTGTACATAGTGCAATTAGCCTGCAGTTTCTTTCTTTACTATGGTCTATGTTTTTAAGTATACATTGTACAGTGCCGGAACAATGTTTCTCGGGAACTTGTTTTTACAGTGTATTTTTTATATCCTTTAAAACATAACTATCTATTTGTAATCTTAAATAGAAACGTGGAAGACCACAAGGAAATGATGACGAAACTTCGCCAAAAAAACGCGCAAAGAAAGTATCGAGTCCCTCGCCAAAAAACTCGCCTATGAAGACATTAAAACAAACTGGTGTCCAATCTTCTAGAACACCTACTAAAAGTACTAACAAAGCCGCTCGATCACGTAACAAGGTTTTATCTCCATTAAAGAAATCGCCTTTAAAAGTAGCTACACCTAAAAAACGTAAATCACCAAAACAAACTTTAACACCGAAAAAAAATCCAACTCCTAGAAAAAATCCAACACCTAGAAAACATCCAATACCTAGAACAGCACAAACTCGGCTAAAATCTCCTGTGGAGACGAAATCTTTAAATAGGGAGGAAGTCAAATGGGCTAATGGGACTGATAGTTCAAATGCTGACAGACAAAATAAAGTCGTTCACCTTCGACCTAGGAAAAAAAACGTTCCGATGAGAGATTTTGCTCAGTCTCCGTAATCATTCCGGCTGTTTTCCCTCATATATACCAAGCTGTCATGGTATTGTTCCGGTATTGATATAGTTAAAAGTTGCTACGCGAAGTAATAATCAGCGTTACAGTTGGTTTTCTATGTAAATCATCGTTGATCCATATTTATTATTCTATCAAATGATATAATGTTTATAATGCATGTGATGCTTATTTATTGTATCGTAGAAACTGCTGGTTGATAACATTTACAAACATTACAACAATTTTACAAACAATCCTCTGATGAAGTTGATATTAAAATCAATTAGGAAGTTATTTAAAACTAAAAATGCATTCATTATGAATAAACTTTATTATTGGTGTGATATTTTAATTGGAATATACCCCATTCACACCAAAACCGAATTAAACCATTGATTTGATTAAAGGGAAAAAAAAGCAACCTCGAAAGCGTGTATGTTCTTTTATTAAGAGCGTTCAAATTAAAACATGTTTTAATACTAGTTTCAGGGTAAAACTACTTTTGATCATTATAAGTGTAAATGGGGTATTATTCATTAGCAAATTAAATATAATTAAAAAGTAATTTCACTGATAGTTGATTTTCCGTTGTAAGGTAACAGAAAGTTACCTGATGGTCTTCCTCAACGCGAGAAACTTTCAAAATTTAAACAAGTTTACTAAAAAGATAAGACAATGACTTAATTTGTTGTTTTTTGACTTAATTTGACTATAAATTCATAAGTCTGTGTTTTCTGATATTTTGCATGTTAGATATCCATGCATGCTATCCAAAGGTATCTATGTCAGATTTAAAATGCTCGTAAATGGGACAAATTTGAGCAAAAAAATAAATTTTAACCAGTATTTCAAAACCCGATTGTCAGTATGATGTAGAATAAAGTTGTGATATTAGAATTAATCGATTTATTTTTAAAAATGGTAGGAATTACAATATTGAAATACAATTGTTTATCTTATAAAATAATTTTATGTTCTTTTAAAAGATTTTTCTCGCTACTGGTAAGTTTGATCAAACTTTATTCTCAACTCGAAATTTTATTTTGTCTTTCTTAGTTCCTTAATACAGGTACAGCAAATACGCATTTTCTCATTTCAGTCTTCCGGTAATGATTAGATACTCCCGAACTTTTCGTATTTGGTCGGAGTTCAATAATTTTCCATGGCACTTGCATACAGCATATTTTTTACAGGCTAGATTATTTTGCAGGCTAAATTAATATATTTCAAGAGTATTCAAGACGGTTACTTGTTATCTCTATTAACTATGCACGTATGAAAAGACTCAAGCTCACAAAAAAAGACAGCTAAGGTAATTTAGTTTGTTGTGTATTCGTTATTTCAGGTTTCTTTTCAGTGAACCGTGACAAAAATATACCATAAACACTATGAAGCTCTTATTTAAAAAATCAGTAATGCTTTTTTAATTAACCGAAAACCTGCAGTTATGATGGCTGTATTTGTATACATTCAAAATAGAAACTTTTTTTAGAAAACAATCTTTACTTTTACTCCGGTCAACCGACGATTGAAGCGTATACGTGAACTCTTGGCAATCAGTTTCATTCTAAAACACGATCACGTTTACTACAATTAAAAAAAAAGAAAATCAAAATTTTGTGTTTAGCAAACTTATTTGAAACATGTGCTTGTAATAATTAAAACTTCAATTTTTTCGATAAGTTTGCTACATTTTTTGGCAATTATTTTTAATATCTTTATAAGCTTCGTGAAAAATCTTACACATTTCTTAGTAATTTAATTTTGATTGACGGCTGTCTAGATTATTAATTAAGGGCCTTACCTCAACCCTTAGTTTAACCAAGATTCGCTGTTCATGTGAAGTCCCAAACACTCAACACATTTTAAAAACTAAAAAAACACATTTAGTTCCCAGTACATTTTACTTAGTAAACTACTATAGCTACGTCTGTTTTCTTGCGAGTTGGGCCGAGACTTTTTGAAAACACCCAGTTCTAAATTAGTACTTATGACTTCTTTAAGCTAATTTTATATATATTAACGTAAAATCAAAGCACGTTTCATAAGGCTTGGTTACTAGGTGTTTATTTGAAATCATCTTCGATAGACATGGGTCAGTAGTTTTAATACAATCAAACTCAATAAAACACAATACTCGTTTCTATATTCAGGTCTAAATTAAATTATCATAGCGTAGTACAGAGAGAATATAAACAAAAAATGTTGGAATTTAAAAAATGTCTGATAATTTATATTTGAGCGCTAAATGAAGTTTATACCAACACTCGTTAACAAGTTTACTATCGAAAAGCTCTTCTGTTTGATTTGAAAAGTTTAGGTAGTTTAAGGTTAAACATAACAAGTAAATGAAAGGTTTAGTGTAAAACATTTATATGCTTCGAGGAGTTTTTAACTCAAGAAAAAAAGAAACCATTTTTTTAATGCTCAATATTATAAAACTTTATGCAAGATCAACTAGAGTAGAGCTATAGGATATGTGAACATAGAAAATATATGAATTAGTTTTGATAACGAATTTATCCTAGATTTCGTTCTTCATGAAGAAGAAGATTTAACGCAAAATTATTTTTTGATTTTGTAAACAAATCTGAAATTGAAAAGTTTTTCAAAATGTTGAAATACGATTTACAAATTCATAGTAGTTTATTGCTGTAATAATTTTTACATGGTTAAACTTTGGAAAGAGAGATACGGAAGATTAGTAGTAGATCGGAAAGATCAGGTAAACGGACTTCCCGATATTTAACCCGTTATTATTTTACCCTAAAGAAATGTTTGGTGAACATTTACACGAAACTATTAAAAAATCACGTGATACGTTACTATGGATATTGTTATTGTTAGCTATATTATATTTGTTATTTTTAAATATGTATCATCACGACAAATCTCGTTTAACCAAACACGACACGATAAATTGCGAAGACTCATTACGATTTCTACAACAAGAACACGATCGACAAGAAAACCAAATGAAAAGTAGCGAAAATATATCGAGCGGTACAATTAATGAAATTCAAGAATTAAAACAAAAAGTTGCAATGTACGAACGATTAAATAAATTATTAGAGTTTAATTCGTGGATGTCACAACACGGGAGTAAAATGCGGCAAAATGTTTTAATATTATCAAGCGAGTATTGCGGGAGTTCACTACTCGGTGAAATATTTAATCAAAATCCGCAAGTTTTTTATTTATACGAACCTTTAAAATCTTTAGATTATTATAAAGAAAACCGACCGACTGACGTCTACGATGCCATGGTTACACATTTATTTGACGGTATTTTTCATTGCAAGTTTGATGAGTTATCGTATTTTACAAATTACATGTCTTTTCAATATAGCTCATTAAAAAGTCGTTTAGCAAGTCGGGCATTGTCGGCGCCGCCTTTATGTCCCGAAGCAGGTGCACGTTCATTTTACAGTATTCGTATGTGCACGCCTTTAAAACCGAAAACAACGTCGGCTATATGTAAACTGCATCAACATACTGTTATAAAAACAATACAATTTACAGACGTGCATAAATTATCATATTTAATGGATAAAGACAGTGCCGATTATTCGTTAAAAGTCGTTCATTTAGTAAGAGATCCACGTGCTATTGTTTATACGCATTTTTTAACCAATCAAAATTCAACAGCAGCAAATACAACTGATAAAATCAAACAATATTCAAAAACATTATGTGCTCAAATGTTACGTAATATTAAATATGCAATCACAGCGCCGTCATGGTTACAAGGTAAATATACGTTGCTAAGGTATGAGGACCTGGGTACTAATCCACATCAAATAACTGAACTTGTTTATAAATTCGTTGGTGTGCCGGTCGCACCACAAGTACGCATGTGGTTAGATAAACTAGCCTACGGTACAACAACTAGATCACCACAGACTAGTTCATCAACCTCAGGTTCTGTTGAAGACTTTTACTCGAAAAATTTAACTGGTTCTGTCCATAATTGGCGAGTACAAATGGAATATAAAGCGGTTCGAGTTATCGAGACAGAATGTTACGAGGTGATGAATTTACTCGGCTATAAGATAGTCGACGATGAAGAAGAATTGACCACGCTAAGCTTTTCACTTGTAGACTGAAATTGTTCATTTTTAACTTTATTTTTCAAATCCAAATATACCAATTCGACTGCATTTATCAGTTTGGTAAATTAGCAAGCGAGCCTATAAGAGATTTATCAAAGAAGCAGGGTATAAGAATTACTATCGCTGGGAGAAAATTTCGTGGTTCAGTGAAACTCAGGAAAAGTTTCTTCTATTCAAGTAGTGACGTGACACTTTTAAGAATAAGCAAAATAGTTTAGATGACAAGTTGTTTTACCTTATGATATAGATTAGTTTATTTCAAACATTTCTGAATCTCTCAGTTTCGATCATATGGATGCTTTCTGTTGGTTTTCCTCCTTTTATAAAATGTTTTTTCAGAATCTCATAAGTAAAAATATTTTTTATGGCTTCCAATAAAGTCTTTAATAACAAGTTTAAATTAAGCCAATACCTTAAATTCTTGAAAAAACCCTATTTGTTGCCTCATTTTATCTCAAAGATCACTTTTTGAGCTTTTTGGGTGTCTTTACCGTGGAAACTTATTTTCAAGGTTTTACGATAGGGTTTAGAAATTAATTACGAAACGATCTAGCCCACTGTAACTAAGGAATTGTTTATTATGTCATATAATTATTTTTTTATTTTGTTGTACAAATCTGCTTATGCTACTTTGATTGTATTATTTGTTCAGTTCATTAAAAAACGCATACACATTCGTGTGTTTGTAACACATGTAGTGCAAAACATATAGACCTTTGTGTGTTTGTAACACATGTAGTGCAAAACATATAGACCTTTGTGTGTTTGTGACACGTGTAGTGCAAAACATATACACCTTCGTGTGTTTGTAACACATGTAGTGCAAAACATATAGACCTTTGTGTGTTTGTAACACGTGTAGTGCAAAATATATACACATTCGTGTGTTTGTAACACATGTAGTGCAAAACATATAGACCTTTGTGTGTTTGTAACACATGTAGTGCAAAACATATAGACCTTTGTGTGTTTGTGACACGTGTAGTGCAAAACATATACACCTTCGTGTGTTTGTAACACATGTAGTGCCAAACATATACACCTTCGTGTGTTTGTAACACGTGTAGTGCAAAATATATACACCTTCGTGTGTTTGTAACACGTGTAGTGCAAAATATATACACATTCGTGTGTTTGTAACACATGTAGTGCCAAACATATACACATTCGTATGTTTGTAACACATGTATTGCAAAACATATACACCTTCGTGTGTTTGTGACACGTGTTGTGTAAAAAATTATACACCTTCGTGTGTTTGTAACACATGTAGTGCCAAACATATACACCTTCGTGTGTTTGTAACACGTGTAGTGCAAAATATATACACCTTCGTGTGTTTGTAACACGTGTAGTGCAAAATATATACACATTCGTGTGTTTGTAACACATGTAGTGCCAAACATATACACATTCGTATGTTTGTAACACATGTATTGCAAAACATATACACCTTCGTGTGTTTGTGACACGTGTTGTGTAAAAAATTATACACCTTCGTGTGTTTGTAACATATACAGTGCAAAACTTTACTGCGGTTCGTTTCGGTAATATGTGACCAACTTGGTGCATTTGAATATTAGGAGGGTGTTCTTTGAACAAACTTGTATCAACGAAATCAAAACTTGACATCTTCTTCTACATCTCTTTTATAATTAGCCACGTTTGCCTTCGTAGATGCGTAAGGTCTCTATTGTGTTGCCAACTTTTGCATTTCAAATATTTAAGAACAAGAAGAAATTGAGCATTTTATTAATTTACTTATTGAAACGACTGAAAATTTAAAAATCTGATTATTATCTTGTGAAAATCTCAAAACGTACATTTTTAACAAGTGAAATTTTAGGAATGAATTCATATCACAGTGATGTGACAAATAATATTTTCCTAATATTACCATTCACTATCAACCTCGTCCCCAGAGTAAATTTTCGCTAAGAGAAGATCGCGAAAAATTATTCTGGGAACGAGGTTGATATACTATAAGAATAAGAGAAACACATTTTAGCAATCATAAGTTTAGGAAGGAACTGTCATGTTTTGGTTTATTGTTTTATGAAATGATGAACCCGATGAAAGTAAACAGGGCAATAACATCGTTATAACTCAAAGCGAGAGGATTAAATCGAATCAATACATCTGAATAAGAATTTAGAAAAATAAAAATAACTTCTCATAATTTTTTGCTGATAATAGTAGCCTGGGAACTGGAGGGGAAGAATAGTATTAATAAAGGATTGATTTAGTTTTTTGAAAATGGTGTCTGTGACTTTTTTCTGCTTATCAAAAAAATACAAAATTTTAGGTAGGTTGTTTTTGACTTGACTAAAAGCCAAGTTTAAAAATTCTTAATTTACTTACGGTGCATTCAGGCAAATAGTTGCTATAGCCTCGCTTTCAAGTGATTAATCCTCAGTTGGTACCAGGCTTTACAGAAAAAAAATTAATTATCTTTAACCGTAATTGCGGTTTATTTCATTCGGCAAAATATGATCGGAACTACAAATGCCAATTCTAGCATTCTGCAAACTGTACTTATTTCAATATATATAATAATTGTATTAAACATTTTCATGTGAATATTTCTTCGTAGTACGATTCTTTATGTAGTGTACTGTAGTCTTTATTGCTTATAAGTGATATACGTTTTTTGATAGTAAAAACAAATTGTACAGTGTAAAACAGAAAAACACATCTTTAATGTATGATATAATGCTACTATTTAATTTCTCTGCTTAATAAGTTCCCTGTTTAATTTCCCTGCTTAATTCTCTGTTTAATTTCCTTGCTTAATTACCCTGTTTTATTCCCTGTTTTATTTCCTTGTTTAATTTCCTGTTGCTGTTTTCAATACTCGTTATATTTACATCCGGTCAATTAAATTTGTCTAAAAATGTCTGAAAATCTAGAAAAAAGTCCATATAGTATTGTGGTTCCCAGTCTGTAATTATAAAGGAATGGTTTTGTTTTTCATTATTAAATAAAAATAATAGGCTTTTAAATGGAAAGTGCTAAAATAAACTAAATTGAATCGAATCATTATATTCGAAACTCAATCCATCGACCTGGTTCGAAACCTGGTCCGGAGCATTCGCCGTATCATCCAATCTGTTTCAAGGGAAATACTAGGATCCTATAGTTGCCTAGGAACGTTGTGTCACCTCATTTAAAAGAGAAGGGGTAAAATTGCATGCTCTTTACGTTACTAAATTTTATAAAGAAGTTCAAATCTTATTCACAAAAAATTAATATAAAATTCAATATTTCATAGTTCATTTGGCGATATAAAATTTATTTAGTTCCTGGACGTAATAATATGATATTTTAACCTCGTTCCGAGAATAATTTTTAACAAGAGTAGAAGGCGAAGATGCTGTGCGATCTTTGACAAAAATTTACTCTAAGTACGAAGTTGCTGATAATGCTTTTTACTACAGAATGTTTCACAATGGGTTAATTAGCAATTAGTAGAAGTGAAAGAATAAAAATTAAAACAATTTATTATATCAAATAAGTTTTTTAATAGGAGGGTTCTTCCTCTGTACTATGTGTACTATAGCGTGTCAAATAACGTACGTGTTCTCCGTATGTTAGCCCATCCGATTCTTTTCCCGTGTGTGATTTTCTTTCCAGGAAGTGTGAAACAGGATCACGTGGAGCAAGTGATATAGCACGATTCCAATATGGTTCTTCAATTCCAAGTAATTCACGAATTTTCTTTGCTATAAACTAATAAAAAAATTAAAAGGTAAAAGTTTGGAGCTGTAAAACAGGGAGTTTTAAAGTAGCAATTTGTAGCTATGGGACAAAGTCTGGAAAAACGTAAAAATGAAATATTGCTTACCATTTTTTTCAAAATATAGATGACTCATTCTCCTTGTTTTATACTCATGGTCAATTAATACTCAAGCAACCATCGATCAAGTATGTTCCACACACTTAAAAAGGATTCATTATAGAGGCGGTTGCTTGTGTAAAAGATAAATTTTCTTAAAAAAATAATTTTCACATACGTGGAAAAGAATTGGATGGCAATAACATATGGAGAACATATACGTTATTTAACACACTATAGTACAGTACGGCGGAAAAAAACATTTTGATGATTTTTGAAACTACGATCTTATTGGATGGTTTGTTGACCCAACTAGGCGTGGAACAAACTTCAAAATGGTTCCTTTTGACAATTTTTCTTTTTTTTAATGGAAGAA
Source organism: Sarsia tubulosa (assembly GCA_036873855.1). Taxonomy (NCBI): domain Eukaryota; kingdom Metazoa; phylum Cnidaria; class Hydrozoa; order Anthoathecata; family Corynidae; genus Sarsia; species Sarsia tubulosa. The sequence continues at coordinate 14,045 of JAYJMI010062215.1, forward strand.
ATTAGCTATTCAACTTTACTTCGAAAGTGTGAATTTTAGTGAATTTTTTAGTTTTTATCTTTTATCATTTCCTAAATTATAGGTTTTGTAGCTTAAGTTAAAAGAAACTAATATTAAATTACTAAATTAAACCATAGTCAGTCGACTATGTTTAAACAAAGCTTTTTTATTGTCTTTATTTATTTAGTTCATTTGCATATTGGAAAAGAAACTTTATTCACACAACACAGAGCTATAAGTCTAGTGCAATTGGAATTTAAAAATTTATTTTAAAGACAAAATAAAAGTAATATGGTAGCCATGTTATTATAAATTGTTTGTTTACAATAGCGTTACTATAGATACTAAAGTATGTGTTGAGACAACTAGTAAAAGCTCAAGATAAAAGTAAGTGTAGCTCTAAAATTTATTGAGGAGTCGATTATATGAGGCGTTCTGACTCGGTTAACGAGAGTTAACAACGCTTTATCGTAGATGATATTTCTAAATTTCCTTCTTTAAAAAGTTATTTTAATGTAATAAAGCTCTAAGTTGAGATCCCATCCCGAGATGAAATTCTCTCGTATAATTTACCCCTTAGATAGCCAACATCAAGTATAATCAGTTATACACTATATACTGTACCACCTTAGGGACTTCAACAGCAAATACAAGGTAGACCTTCTCCCAAAGTAACGTTTTATTTAGTACTAATAAGAGCTACAACTGCAACGTAGTCTTTCCAAAAATTAAAGGGCAACTCAAAAACTGCTAAAACACAAACCAAACCTGTATACGCATTAGTGTTATCAAGTCTTAGTTATGGGTATTACTTTGAGTAGATTTTTTATGGTGCTGTGATCTATTAAGTTTTGTTTTTATGGTGCTGTGATCTATTAAGTTTTGTTTTTTTCTCCTTCGAAATAACTTACTTAAAACAATCGAAATCGTTACCATGGTACCAATGCTCTAAGCGAGCAAGTACGCCATTTGAAGTAAGTTTTTATATTCTATTTATTGTTGACCAACGAACAGAAATGACCATGTACTTAACAGGTCACTAACTAGTGATAAAAATGAATTGATCTTACTGTAAATGCATTTATATTCTGTACATCTAAAGCTTGGTTTCCATATAAATTTTACAAGTTGCGAAGACGGATACGCTGAAGTAACTGAGTTGTATGAGAGTAGTAAGAGAGTTGCGGAGATATAACTTTTTCTATCTTGGCGTCTGAGTTGCGCAACTGTTGTAATGCAGTAGCAAAGCAGTTGTGCAACTGTCGCCGTCTGTTTTTTTATATTTAAACCAAGCTTAAACAAAGATTAACAATCTTAATTATTAACACACTACAGTTTTGTCTCCTTCAGAAAACTATGCCACTAACATATTTTAGGCTAACTATGTGCATCGAATTGATGTAAAACTACATGAGAATGAACGGAGGGGAATACACATCTATTTAGTTTAATCCTCCAATATGTGTTATTCAACTAAATATGTTTTGAGCAACATAATATAGACAACTAAACTGACTGAAGTTCTAGAAAATCCTTAGTGGACTCGAACTCACTTAGATTCTGCGTTTTAGCCTATACAAAAATAATACAATTGCCATAATTTCCATTCTCGTCCCCAGAGCGTATTCTTTCACTGATCGACTTTTTCCGACATCATAAGGTAAAAGAGGAAAGAAGTCCTGGGATCGAGGTTGCCATAATTTCATTTACTTATTGTCAGACTATTAGTAAAAAAAAAGGCAATAGCTTGGTTTCAAGCACACTTCGTTCCAAGGGTTTCTTTTCGGAATAACAAGAAAAGTAAGAACTTTTATTGAGGAAGATTTTGGAAATATAAAACTTGGTTATTGGTAGCAAAACAGGGAGTTTTTTTATCTTTTAATTTGGATTTTTGTTCTCAGAGTTAAATCCATGAATTAGTATTTGGAAAGGCGTTGTGGGTAAGTGATCTAATCTAGGGCCTGTATACTAAGAGAACAAATCGATCAGTAAGGAAACGTCGTTTTGTAGAAAGGCAAGACAAGGGTTTCTTTCTTAGTACATGTTAATCAATGCCCAATCAATGCATTGTGAAATGCCAGAAATTACTTTATTTTGTTTGACATTTACGCAAGGTAAAAGTAAAAAGTTCGAATTCTAGCTAACCAATCTGATGAATCATAGTATTTGTAACTATGATGCAATGTATTACATCTAACATTGACTCTTTAAGGAATTTGCATTGACATACATTTTTGAGGAACAATAAAAGCAGTTTTAGGCATTCTCGTCCCCAGAGCGTATTCTTTCACGAACGGACATAAAAGTAAAAGAGGTAAGAGACCCTGGAATCGAGGTTGCAATTTTAGGAGCTTTTCTTGAGGATTGAAGTAGCTTTTATTTTGTTAAAATTTGAAACATGGTTGAATTTGATACTATGATTTGTCGCAAAATAGTAACTTACAAAAGCCCTGATTTGATATTTGGTTAACTTTGATAATGGACACTGAAATGGTTATAGGAACTTGATGCTATGGACATAAATGACGCGATATTATGTGTTTACTCTACGATATTATGTTGGTTGGAAATCCATAAAACTGGTTATTTATTTATTCAAAGCATGCTTTCATGTAACCTCATTTCTACGCTCTAATGTAACCTTATTTATGCGCTTTAATGTAACCTCATTCCTACGCTTAAAGTTTACTTTACCCTCGATTCTATCCTCCAAAACTTGCACTATTTATATTTGTATTCTTTGAAAAGTTGCTAATTTTATGTTAAGATCGGTTACTAATTTATACCAGTTATTATCTCACCTGATTCTGTCACAGTCCTCATTTTCATTTTCAAGTTTATTAATTTTAATAAAATTGTTGTTATATTCTCAACCTCGTTCCCAGAGGAAATTTTCGCTAAGAGAAGATCGCTCGCCTTCCTATCTTGCGAAAAACTAAACTGGAAACAAGGTTGGTTATATTCTTATAAGTTGTTTTCTCACCTTAACATCTTTAAAATCAGTTATTCCTATTCTTGGTAAAGATGAAGCGTTCATATTAATCAAGTGTCTTCCATCGATAAAATTTGATTCAAAGCAACCTTTATAATGTGGGAGCTGTAATTCTTCACTTGTCCAACGTCCTACATCAGCAATTGACCATGTGATCATTAAAGGAACTCCATCTTTGTCAAAAGCTGGTTGGAAATTTATATTATCTTTGTTTTGAGATGCCATTTTTTAACCTATCGGTGTAAGTACTTCAGTAATAATTATAAATACTGAATGTTTTTTAAATATTTTTAATATCTGACGTCAAATATTTCTCGTTTTATAGATATCTTTAATCAGAGGAATCTCTAACGACTTGAATAATGGACGGAAGGAAACTTGGAAAATCTTTAAATGTTTGTCACAACGATGAAATTTGGTAGGTTTTTAAATCACGTGTACAAATAAAATCAGCCCTTTATTCTTTTGTATTAAATGCTGATTAATATGTTAATGCTATTTTTGAATTTATAAAACTTTAAAGAACCAAAATAAAGGTATTTCTTAACTGGACAAAATTATGGTAAAACTGCGTTAAAATTAAATTTTTCATTTTTTAGGAAAGATCATATCAGTAGAGAATTGCTCACACAAAAACATTGGCCACAAAAATGGGGTTTCTTATCTGATATTTATAAAGAGGTAAAATGGTTAAATATTAGTAAACATAATGCCAAGAAGTAACGATATTTATTTTCCCCTTCGTTGTCTTTATAAAAAGTTCAAATCTAGTCTATCTAAAAACCTTTCATAATAACATTTCCATGCTTAACGAACTCATTTTAAAAAGTATAATTGATCTACTTCCTATCGATGCCTTTTTCTATCTACAATCGTATCGAATGAATACGGAAGACTTTCCTGTAGACTAGAGTCTCTTTCTCTGAAAAATAAGTCAACGGAAAATACGGAAGCGTGAAAATTGTTCCCGTACTACATTGAAGCTGCTAAGTTTTGAGTACAGAATGGCTAAAACTAGTTTGTCTTTTATAATTTTACTATGGAAATTTATGTTTTTAGCTTCAAACAAAAGATGTTACAAACAATTCGGAACAAAGTACCAGTGATAATCAACAACAGATTAAAGAAAAGAAAAAGTTTCCGGAAAGCCATTCTAGAATGATTGGTTGGAAATCCGCATTAACGAAAAAAAATGCTTATGGAATTTCTGAAGCGAGTGCACGTGGTAAATGTGACATTCTGAGAACTTTTGATTGGCCGCAAGAAAGCCAATAATATCATTTATAAATGTTTAGATTTCTTATGTACAAAGTATCATATTTCTTTATTATTTCAATAATGCTAGTCGCTAGATTTAGTGTAAGTCCTTATTTTATACGTTTATAAACGCGATACGGCAAGTCGGTAAATATCCCCAGATAAAGACTAATTGTACAGATTAGAAAGATTATATTTCATAGTCTACAATAAAGTCAGTTAATGGAATCTTTTAAAAAGTATATTAGAAGGCAAACATTAATCTGGAAATGTATCATTTAGTTTAGAAAAAGACAAATAGACGATCACTTTAATTTAGAAAGACAAATAGACGATCAAATAGTCGATCACTTTAATTTCAATGTACGATAATAGGTATATACTGATCTTAAACTTCTAAGTTTTCGTTAAATAAAAAGAGTCAAGCTAGTAAATTATCCTCTTTTCCGTGATAAACTTTGAACTAAACGTAAATTCTTCTTCTTGTTCAATAGTTGAAACCTTTTAAAAACACTCAAATCTTTGCAAAAAAATTATAAGTTATTTCAACAAGTTTTTTGTAAAATCACGTTTATACGTTTATACGTGTTCGTTTAATTAGTTTTTGTCTTCTACTACATTCTCAATTTCGAAAGTTTGATCAGCCTGAAGTCGCTTCAAATCCCCTTTCATTAAAATAACTGTTCCTAAACCTATCAAATATAATAGAGTCATTATGTAACCTGCGATATCAGATCTTCCTTTTTCTATGATTGCTCCAACTATAAACGTTAATATTATACCATACATATTGCCTAGCAATAACAAAATTCCCGATGTTATCCCTTCGGAAATCGGATACGTTACTTCAGCTGCATGTTCTAAGCCAACTGTCATATATGGATATGAAAAGAATCCGAATATGCAGAAGCTGATAAAAACAGCTACGAAACTTCCACCGTATACGAGCAAAATTGTAAATACAAACAGCGAAATTGTACAGCATGCGAAAGTACCAATAGATATGAATTTATATCGCTTTGTTTTATCCAACCATACACCAGCTAAGAATATCCCGAATAAACCTAATATTACCGATGTAAAGCCCATTAATCCGATTTGCTCTTCTTTCCCTGGATAATGTACAGTACACATTTGATTTAGCACAGTATTATAAGCTGCGAATAATCCGAAATAAAAACCGTACGCTTGTGCAACCAGATGGAAATTTAAATCGCGTGATAAAATTTTCAACGATTGAATAAAACCTAAGTGATGATCTTCGGAAGAATGTGTAGTAAACTCGACGCTATTTGTGGGTGCCGTAAATATCACTTTTTCTGTAATCATTTTTTCTGCTTCGACTTTGTTCTTCCGTTGCTTACGCAATTCGCTATTTTGTTTTCTTTTTAAAAGAAGTACTTGAGACATACTAGGCGGTGTCTCAGGGGAATTTTTAACTAGAATAACACAACATATCACCATAAAGCTACAAAAGGCAGCTTGGGCTACAAGTGTATTAAACATTCCATGTCTAACAACGCCATTATAATCTTCAGAGGCGGGTACCATTGTTCCGCCCATCAAGAAACCAATAGCCACGCCCAGCATATTCATAAGTACGCCAATAGCTGATGCAGTTGCTCTCTCCTTTTCTCCAAACCATGTTGCAGCTAAGGTAGGAGGAACAAATAGTATAAAACACTGTGCTAGGGCAGCTGATGCATTCCCTAAGAAGGTAAATATAAACCCATTACGGTTCGCCCCAATCAGGCGTAAACAGCTTCCTAACCCATTTAACGTTGCACCAATAACTATTGTATACTTTAAGCCTTGTTTCTCTAATACGTAAGCAGCTAATATAACAAAGATATAAAACAGCATATATATCATTGATAACCAGTTAACAGCGATATAACTTACGTTATAATATTCTTTAACTATGCTTGTAATGGATGATAAACTGATCCAAATTACTTCATTTGTCATCGAAATTAATGAAAAAACAGCTAAAACAAGCCAACGTCTTTTGTATAAAATTAAATCATTGTGATCAGTTTTATTTAGAATTATTTCTTTTTCTATGTCGCCAACTTTGTTTTCTATGTCGCCAACTTTGTTCTCACGTGAATGTTTTTTAACGTCATCGGTATTTATGTTTTTATCTTTCATTATAAGTTCAAGTTTAGTGTATTTGTATTTAGATGGGTAAGGAATAACGTCTTTTTATCGTTACTATTTTTTTAATACTTTTCGATGAAAGCTATTACTTCTACCCTTACTTGTTATTTTGGTTAAATTGATATTGATGAGGTTAATAAATTGATATCAGCTATTTATGTCATTGTTTTACATACCACAGGAATTAATATAACAGTATACTGTAAACTTCCTTCGTAATATAGAAAATTTGTTAATAAGCATTAATTTCATGTGTGTGTGTGTATTACCGTGATTATTATACTACCATACAAATTAGTACTCTGCGATATAATGCACAGCAGTAAACAGCAGTATAAAAATAAAAATTTATTATTTAATCAGTGACAATATAAAATTTATCTGTTAATTCTTATCTTTAACAAACAAGCATAAATCTAGTAAAACTTCTTGAATGAATGATTCTCAAATTACCATATTGATCAAAATTCTGACAAACATTCAATAAACTCTACCAAAGTTAACATCAATATTACAAATGTAATATAAAAGCAATTATGTTTTGAAGTTTTTAATTCTTATTAAAACTCTCCTTCTTGGTGATCTTGGTTAAAACTCTCCTTCTTGGTGATTAAAAAATGTTGGTAAGCAGGTTTTGTTTGCATTACAAAATGCAGAGTTCGGACCCACAAGTAGACAAATGAAACAACTTTGAATTTTTGAAAATTTATGCTTAACCATATTCATACCGGATATTTGCTGATATCAGCAATTTTTGATGACGTCATAATATGTGTCGTGAAACCATAGATTTTCTAAAAAATATTTTAAAATCATATGTCTTACAGAACGTGTCATAACGATTGATAGAATAAAGATTGTAACATGATTTTTTGACTAATATAAATAGAAGGAATGTTGTTGCTTTACTTTATAGCGGACAATTTTTATCAAAAGACCATCTAATGACTTCATAAAACTTCTAAAAATGGTCTGTTATTCAAATGTGTTCATATGGATCTATCTATTGTATAAATTCCATTTAAAATCTATTTGCAGTTTAGGTAATATACTGAAATTAACGTATTTACCGGGTATATTACAACCTCAATTTTTACAATTTTTTTGCAACTGATGAAGACGAAGAAACTAAATGCTCAATGATCTTTTCATAGCAAAAATTTACTCTGTGAATGAGGTTCGGTTTTTTATACAAAAATAACTGGTCCAAAATTTGGTTAGATTCGAAAAAATCAGCACGTGACGTCACCAAAATTTTCATAAATTTCGATCATCAGAAAATTCTATGTAAGGAATCACATTCTTTATTGTAAACCTTAAATACTCTTCTATTATTTAATGACTACAAAACAGAGCGTGTTGAAAAAATATATAAAAGTCGTAACAACGAAGATATTTTTATGTAGTGGCGACAACTTCAAAGGGTTTAAACCTTGCATTAATTGATTGTTTCTCATATAAAT
>JAYJMI010062216.1:0-11713 GCA_036873855.1 Sarsia tubulosa
ATACAAAACGCTTGTGGTGAAAATGAAAAATCGTAGAAATAAGAAAAAGTCTACACAATTTATGTCCTTGATTGTAGTTTTTGAAGAAGCTATAGAACTTTGTTTTCTTTACGTCAGATCTAAACGCTATATTGAACTCAGAATTTCTTTTAGAACTTTGACTAATTTTTGATATTTGGAGAATTACTTTTCGTAGAAGCACTTGTTACACTGTCACTGTTTAAATCAATTTCTCGAATAATATCATTACGAAAAGTCAAAGCAGATTTTTAAATTTCCGTAATTCTAAAATTTTGTGCTGTATAAAAGTTGGCTATAATTTTTAGCTCATCGCTATCGTTGGTTAATTCAATTAATTTATCGGATTTGGCTCTTATCTTCAGCAAATATTTGTCTAATTTAATTTGGACGAACATTTTGACTATTGACTGACATTATTAATGAAATGAAACAACTTTGAAAATATGAAAAGTTTCAGTAACAACGTCGTCATGACTACAAAATACTTTTGGTTTCGATCATCTATATACAAAAAACTCCCAATTTCTCAATTTTTTGTGAACCAATATTGACTAAGCTATTTGGCTACAGACAGGTAAACGAATGCTAGGATAGCAGTAGTTTTTGTGGCAATTGTCATATAATTGGTTCAAAGCTAAGAATAAGAAAAACAAAGACTTGCAATAGAAATATATAACGTTAAACAAAACTTATCTTCAGGGATCCTAAATGAACTTCTTATGCCTAATATTAGGACAAATAGTAGGTCTGGTTCTAAATTTCAGATACCGTCTGTAAATAGTGTAGCAATGGGTCAGATATCTATAAAATATCTAGATCCTCTGATCTGGAACTCTATTCCATTAGAGATTAAAAGTTCATCATCAATTACTTTATTTGAATCAAAAATTAAGTCATGGCCCCTAGGTCTTTAGTATTTGCATTTATGTAGAAAAATAAGTAAAAGTGCTCAGTTAGTTAGTGCTCATAACTTATCAGAAAAGTGTTCATTCAAAAATAATGTTATAAATTTATCTCCTGAACAATTGTAATTAAAAGGTTTAAGTTAAGAATACGAGAATAAGAATTATATTATTATAATATAATTTAATTAAGTTTTACATCCTCTTATTTAACAAAAATAGAACAGCTAACTAATCAAAGTTTTGAATTAAAAGATGGAATGTTACTCATATATAATCTTACTCATAGTTAAAAACCATCGATTTGATATATCATTATGTCCAATCTACCAATAATAGTTACACGTAATTGTACTATAATTCAATATGTTAGGAGATGGCTTCCACATTCATTCGAATTGATTCTGTGTTGTTAGAAATTTATCTATCCTTATCTTACCATGAATTAAGTATTTTACTGGTGTGTTGCTAAGAAACCAAGATGGTAGTAGAACTTCGTAAATATCAAACATAACTTAACCTTAATTGATCACTAATCGATTAATTTCAATACTGAAACACATAAACAAATTATTTGACTTCAGATTTTATTAACAGTTTCAAACTTTATTCCATTTAACATTTTTCTGGCAGTTTCCATAGAAACAAGCGTTTTCTTTAGATTGACCATGATGAATATTGAATATTGTCATGCTGATTTTTAACCCAATTTTAAAATTAAATTGTGATGTGTAATCTGTATAAATAGAAAATAATACAAAATTTAATATTTCCTGGTTGTTGATATTTCTCTCTCAATTAGATTTCAGTAGCTATCCCTTTTTCGTATTTATTTTTGGTTGTGCTTTGGTAATATTTTCTAAAATATCAGGAATAAAATTTAATCTTTTAAACAAGTAAATAAAAAAATAAATAAAGTAAAAAAAGTAAATAAAAAATAGGTCAATTCAGTTTTCATATTACTCATATAACAGGAAAATGTTATATCACCTCAGGAATGTTGTATAAGTCCGTACTCGGGAAATAAAATATGACTTGTATAAGTAAGGACTCGGGAAAATATTATATCAAAACAGGAAATATATATTTATATATGATAATGCATGTTATTTAATCTTCTAACGACAACCTATTTTTGTAAAAGCATATACGTAGTAATATATTTTTCTACACCTAATTAAACAAAATACTTTTAATATAAAGATAATTCTTTATCAGACTATATAAATATATTCCCTAAGAACAACAATACTTAACTTAAGTTATAATCTCTATTGAGAACATTTCAATTAATTGATCCAAGATACATTCCGGTGAATAAATACCCTTTTAAAACTCGAGCTGATACTCAATTTTTACTCAAGCTGAAAGTCTATTTGAGATAGATAGTATTAGACACCATCTTTCTCATTACTAGAAACTTGAGATATTAACTCGTAATGTTTTCTTTTATATAATCAAGAACATTGTTCATAGGAAAAGGTATATGATAATTTATGTTCTATGGTTTTCTCTGAGGGGAAGGTAATAAATATCAGCTTATCATTTTTATATTTATCTAAAGACGAAGTATTAAAGTTATCAGTTGTTATACATACATGCATGTTAAGTTAGCATGATTGACAGGTTTAATATTATAACAGTTAAAAACACACGTGGTTTTGAGCTCATTAGTTATCGTGACGTGTGCAAAGTTTCACAATTGGAATAAAAATTGCCGTGTCAGCTTTGTATGTTTAATAAACGGATTTCAAAATGATCGACGTAGTTTGTTATGATTGTCTCGATAATTCATGATTTCAATAAGGTTATTTCTTTATAATCTCTGTTGACCAAGAGACACAAATTGCCTGTCCAAATTACGCATTTTAATGCACTTTTTATATTTTATAAAAGGTATTAAAGTAACTCTAAAAGCAAATGTAAACATTGAAATCTTTCTATAGCTACCACAAAAGAGAACTATACCTAAAAAATTAAATCTTTGATTGGAATCAATTTGTTCCTTTTTTTATCCATCCTAGTCTACAAGTTATATACCTTGATCGTTAAACTTCACCCCATCAAAGAGCACAAAAATAAGCAAAACCCCTACCTAAAGTTGAACTTGCAGTTTTTCTTAAAATTTTGTTTCCGTGATCATTAGGTAATTCCGTAACGTAAACAACACAAATGGTAGATTAACGTCTTTAAAATTCAAGGCTATCGATTTGGCTTACATTTGCCACATCAGCATTCTTTTTAATGAAAGCAACATAAAATAATTATATATACAGTTGTACTCATGTAATTCGAATCTTCTAGGGGTCTCAAAATTTGTTCGAATTACATGAGTTTTCGAATTATAGGAGTTCAAGGGACCGAAGAAGGGACTGAAGGGACCGAAGAATCTGTTCGATTTAAATGATTTTTCGAATTATAGGAGTTCGAATTACACGAGTTCAACTGTATAGTATAATATTTATAATATAATATATATAATAGACGATATAATACATCTTGGTAGGAAGACTTATACCATTAACAACAACTATATTTTTTAATCGTGTAAATATGAAAATAAATGAAACTATATCGTTCATCTAAAAAAAGTTATAAAACGATAAAATATTTGTAGATCTGTTCCTTTTCTTTTCTCTGACGCTTTCTCTAATCTAATTACATACATTTTGCTTGGATCCTGAAAACAAATCCAGATAGTGTTATTTAATTTCGCTATAAATTATTTTCTAAAACTTTTAAAAAGTCCAAAAATATCTTTAATGAATATCTTTAATTTCAACTTTGATCATACTTTTTGAAAACTTTGTTCTTACTTTGTTAGTTCTTAGTAAACGAGTAAAGAAAATGCAGATAAAATGCAATAAGGCCAACTATGCTTTCTATGAGTTCTGCTAATAAAGCAGTAACATAAAAATTATAATTATTTTGTTTCATTATAGATTGATAAAAGACAGTCATTGTACGTTATTTACGCATATTGTTGTAACTGTTACTTAGCCAAAAATAAAACGTATCTATCTAACTATTATAGCTTTCAATACAGTTTTAAAAAGTGTCTTTCCTTCAAGAAGTTTCTTTCTGAATGCCTTGACCATTTCGTCTGATAAGTAGATTTAAATGAAGTGAGAACTTTCTAGAAGAGGTTTGTCTTTGTTGTTATAAATATGTTTGAAGTGTGCATGTGATATTATTTCCTTCATATTTCCAGAAATCTTCGAAATCTCTAGAAATACGTTTCTTGTGAATGTGCATAGACCCTAGAAAAATGTAGGTAGATCAGTGCTTATTATTTGATAGAAAAAAACATTTTTGTTCTAAATCTTAAGATTATTTTTAAATTTTAACTATTCATGACTTGGATTTTACAGTAGGATTGTTCAAATATTATATAATCATTTCATATAATATAGGCTATTTTTTGAAATCCAATCCAAAGCAATCAAACAAAGCCAAAGAATTTGTGAACTTGTAATACAGCAAATGAGCACAATATGTCGATGAAGCGTAAATATTATTAGACATACGACACTAGACGCTTTTTACGTACTAAAGTAATATCAGAGCAAATATTAGCAAATTCGATGGATTTTGTAAAACGTTTTTCTGCTATTGATGGATAAAAGTTTTCTACATCTTTATAAAAGTGTGATTATTAGCAAATTCGACGGATTTTTGTAAAAAGGTTTTCTGACTTGCATGGATTTAACAGTCGGAATGATATTCTGCGTGGAAAATTTTCTTTAGAATCTTTTATAGTTAGAAAAGCTTCTGTTTCTTGCACTTTCTGGATTCGATCTTCAATTCCCGGTTTTGATGTTTTTTGTTGTTGGAAACTTTTGAACATTTGACTTTGTTATGTTTTCTGATATATACTTATTTTAATCTAGTTTATCAATTTCGCATATGTTAGTTGATTTGTCAGCAGAGCAGACATGTAACCTAACTCAGTACATTTTTTAGATGTAACATTTGATTTACCAAGTAGTATATATAAACCATAATCCATACAATACACCTTTGTACATAAATGCAAATTCTAACTATTCACCGAAAGTAATCAAACAACTAACCATATCTATTGAAAAACGGATATCAGAAATATCTACTAATAATGAAATATTTTAAAATTCGATGCACGTTTATAAAGATGCACTTACCGAATTTGGTTATAAAAGAGATTTGAATTATGTTGCAACCATAGAAAATTTAATTATCGAAGAAGATGAAAAGAAAATAAGGAGGCGGAAAAATATATGGTTTAATTCACCAATTTCTGCTAGTGTTAAAACAAATATTAGTAAAACGTTCCTTAGATTGTTTAAAAAACATTTTCCTAAAGATAACCCAATGCACAAGATATATAGAGATTTCACTAAATAGCTGTTCCAAGGTCTTAGGAGGACTTATTTGAGGTTTCTCAGGCGGAACGTATGCAATTCTTAGATGAGATTCCATATCCGAGGTAACAACTGTTTATGACATGAGCTGTTCTTAAAAGGAAAAAAATACCAGGAAGTAAAACTAAAGCTCCGAGGTACTAAAATTTAACCGAGGAAAATATTTCTCAACCCTAAGAACAGCTACATTTTGCAAGGAAGAAAATAAACTTCGTTGAACAGTTACGTTTTCCGAGGAGGTTTATTTTTCTAACTTTCAGTTCCAGGTTTTTAAAGTGGTGATAAAAATGGCTTGGAACACACATATTTTCCGTGGAAGCTAAACTTAACTTAACTGGAAGCTAAACTAAACACAAAAAGTGTTTCCTAGGAACGCTATTTATAAAAGTTCTGTGGACAGCTCTTTTTCCGAAGACAGAAAGTGCTATAAACAGCTATTCTTTAGGACAGCTTCGTTGGCTGCTTTTCAAATCGTATATTTTTGTTAAACTAGTTGTTCTCCAGTTACGGCGAAACAAAATCCTATTTTGTGGATGTAATTTAGATTATTTTTATTGTTTTTTTTACTAAGTTAATTAGAATTATTGCTTTGCAGGAGGAGTCTTCAACAGAAGATAAGCTAACATAATACCAATACCATAATACCAATAGTAAAAGGGAGTCATACATGTGTCATCATTGTATACATTTTCAAATAAAATGAGTTTTGAACTCCAATTTCCATGTTTAAATTATTCCTAATTATAAGTTATAAATATGTCTAAAATATAGGAATTAAGGGCCTCAAAACTGTTGAACGAGGTTAAATTTTTCGATGGAGTTTTTACTTCCTGTCCCAAAAATAGTCGATTTTTCATACAAAGAATAAAAAAAACGCGGTAATATAATAATTTTTATCGTTAATTAGATTTATGAGCAAACAAAACGCAAGATTGTTGTATTATGCCAAAGAAACACAATTCTTTAATGCCATGACTTTTATGGGAAATTTACAATTGTTTTTAATTTGTTTTCTAATTTTCTTAAAATAGGCATTTGTTTTTATGTTTTATACTTCAAAGTTTTGTTTTCATATCATATTATGTATTATATGTGTATCATATCATTACATATGTTAAATGCATTCAGTGAAATTATGTTCAAATTTTTGCTTTTTATGCACAAAGTTAAAAACGAAAAGATTAATTCTAAAGACTTACCAATACAATATATCCGACTAGTATTTTAACAAAATTCATTTCTTATCAAAATAAAATCAAGAATAAAATATGTTATTTACTCTATTTAAAACTGTTTTGGTTTCGGTATACAAAGTTGTTGTCTAGGTCTTGTTGGTTGAACTTTATCATTTAGAGGTTTAAATTATTGGCACATTTGTATAATTTTAAAGGAAAAAATTATAGGTATTTTTAATGAGTGCTCGGAAGCTCATCATATTCTTTTTCATATTCTCTAAATACAACTCTGAGGTTTGTGTATACTTGTTACAAAATATGCCAAATGAATTGACCGTTGGTGAACGAGTATGCTTTCTTAAACGCTGTAATGCAAACAACTTATAAGTCGCTGCTTTGTATGTATTGTTGATGCTGTTCAAAAGTTGAATTTTTATCTATTATTACTAAAAGGAGTGTGATTTAATTTCAATATCATTTATTTCGAGCACAAAATTTATTTTCGTACTAAGAACTATATAAATTAAAGCCTAGCAGGATTAGCCTGAAACGAATTCATAGTAAACCATTTCAAAACATTTAAAATATTATGAGTTATGTGGCTAACTAGTTAAGTAAGAAAGATCGTGATCACTGCAATAGATTGAGTTATCATCAGCAATGTTTTCTCAGTAATCTAGATCATTGATAAATATATTGAAAAGTAAGGTACCTAATATAGATCCTTGTGGAGCACCTATCAAGATGTCTATCCAGTAACTAAATTTATTACCAAACTTTAAATCTTTCTTTGCGATATTTTAGATATGAATATAACAGACCTTTGTTATCAAAGCCATAAGTCTGAAGTTTTGCTGTAATCAAATCATGTGGTAGGCGATCAGAAGCTTTTGAAAGGTCCATTACAACAGTTATGGCGAAGCAAGAATTGTCTAAGCACTTCTGCCACGAATTCAGATATTTCTACGAATTGAAAATATCTTTCGATAAATCTTTTTTTTTTTTTTTCTAGTGACGCCTTAGCAAAATCGAATTTGATAGCTATAATTTAAGAATTTTTTTTATTTTTTTTGTTAAGATTTATGAATTATACCGACATTTACTCAAATATAGTATTTGCGGGTCTCATATCTTTTGAATGTGATTGAATTTTTCAATGGGGTTTTCAGTTACTATCTTAGAACGTTGTTTAAATAAAAAAATTATGTCTGATTAATTATGTTTAATTGAAATAAATGACCAATCATTTATTGAAATAAATAACCAATATTTTATTAATATATATATAATATACGAAATAGTATATGAAAAAGATTTATCCTTAATAAAACATTGGTTATTTATTTCAATTATCATTAATGGCGAATTTTTTCAAAAATAAATAGACCTTTTCATTAATATCTGCGAAGGAGAGAAAAACTGTTTGTAAACGAGGCGAAACTTGTAGAATTACCATTTGAGTAATTAACTGTAATTAAAAAAGAATAAACACCATTAAACTTTATTACCCACAGGGGTATATCTACAAGCCTCGCCTCGTTTTAAAACGTTATAAATAATTAATGAAAAGGTCTATTATGATTAATTATGAACGTCTCGTATAATGTAAATATCTCAGATTGTAAAAATTCACTAACTAATTCAATTGCTATAGAATCTTAACAATTACTTCATATTGCTAACTCTCAATTAGATTAATTTAAGAAACAATAGACCAAAGTTACAATGTTTTCGAATACTTGTGTTGTTGAAAAAAAAACATTTCAGTACCAAGATGTAACACATATTGTTGTTTTATTGCTTAAATTTAGCATTCTCAATTTTGTTTTATAGTTTTAACTTAAATGGAGTTATATTTCTTCTTGGTGTTGTATTTGCTGTTGGTATCGATAAGTGAATTAAATGCTGCCAATGGAGACTTTCGTGGTGGGACGTTGCGGTACAAAAAAAGTCCCGTAAGTCCTTTTAGAAAAACTTTTTTAATAAATTTTCTTATTTAGATGTTAAGTACATATTAATTGAGTTTGATTAGAACTTGTTTTATCTCAAAATATAATTCCGTTGTTATCGTTATTAAGCTTATTGCCGAAAGCCAAGCGTTCAATACGTATTATACATTGTTGCTCTAAAAAGTAGAGCTGAAATGGATTTTCCTATACCAAATGATACGTATACACGGTTAAAAAATGATAGTCTTTAAAAACATTTATTAAAAGAAAGATCGGAAAGATCGTCACTATGCTTACTTTTAGAAATAACTTAAAATAAGCAGGTACAAGAAACAAAACTTAGATTACCTTAGAGCGTACAGTAACGTTAAGTACCAAAGTGCAGGTGTCAATGCATAAAAATATATAAGATTTACTAACCTAAGAGACGTACATAGTAGAGTTGTTAGATTTGTTATCATAATTTAATCATCTACCGACTTGCCAGCCAATTCACAGTGTTCGGATCCTGACCACTAAGATCCTGACCACTAAGGTAGTATGTTAGGTGATATAAATTTGTTTTGAATTTCTTAACTGGCTTATTTTATCAGCATATCAAAGAATGTTTTAAAAGTATACATATCCAGTGTTCTGATACTAAAAGGAATGACCGTTCTGATTCACAAATATAAACATTACACAAAGATATACCATTAAGTTTGAATAATAGAAAAAAGCCAGTAAATGTAAGAACAAATACCTTAACTTCCAGTAAAGGAATATTCTTACACGATAACAATCTTAACCCGAAGTTAGTTTTTCTGGAGTGTATTTTGTGAGTTATTTTCATGGGATAAACTCTTTTGAGTTTAATTTTGTCTATAATTTTTTGATAAAATTTAAATTTTTAATTTTAGGAAACCACATTACATTAAAGAAAACATTTTTCAATTTTTCATCGTAATATAACAATTGTCCAGTGATGACGTTTATCAATACACTTGTTTGTTTTAATTTGATCATTCTCTATTGAAATTCTTTTCATTTAAATAGGCTGAGGCTGAAATGGTGATCAATATCGAATCCAATGATGTACTAGGTGCTGGCGCATCAATATCATCTGCTTATGCTATATACCTTGGCAATGATGATAATAACCCACTAGATCCCGATGTAGATGCAATAACAGCTGATTGTGTTAGAGATGGTACAACAACAACTTACACATGCACAAGAACTATTTCAATTCCAAACAACTTAAACAATTTAATAAATAGTAATTTTTTACTAAGGTAAGCTTAGCTATATTTCAATTTCTTTTTTCTTATAATCAATGTACCAATTAATTAGACTTGATACGCCGTTTCTAAAACGGAAGGTCGAGAAATTAGGAAAACGGCAACAACAGCAAAACGGCTTTTGAAGCCATATAGACTATATCTAGTCTACCAATTAGTATATTTTAACTAAAAGAAAACAACAACTTTACACAGAACAAGAATGTACTAAATGAGGATACATTTATATTGTTCTGATGCTTGACGTAATGGCTGCTTTGATTCTCGTAGATGATTTTCTTAATCAATAGAATTTAATGACACCTTACTTTATGCATTAAATTTGTATAATAGAAAATGCAATTAAATGTAAGTAAAAAAATACTCTTAACATTTTTTAAAATACATTCTCATCAAATAAAAAAGATCAAAATGTTTTGTCGATGATATGCAACATTTTATCCAGGGATGAAATGTTATTTACAACCCTGTCCCGTGACTCAGTCGTAATTTCAACTCAGTAAAATGGCAAACATCGTTAAAAATTATTTGACGATCATATGTAAATATTTTCGACTCACCTATCATTTCAACCCGGGATGAAAAATAAACTCACTATAGATAAGGTGAGTTGAAATTTTCAACCCGGGAGGAAACTTATAGACCTTTTGATTAATATCTGCGAAAGAAAAAATTTCTGTTTGAATAACGAGGTAAGGCTTTTAGAAATGCCTTTATTGCCTTATTTTATTACTCAAAATGGTAATTCTACAAGCTTCGCCTCATTTGCAAACAGTTTTTCCTCCTTCGCAGATATTAGTGAAAAGTTCTATCGATAAAGTTATTCATCCCGGGATGAAACTATTGTGTTCATAATGACTGTCAAAAGAATTTTATTAATTTCTTTTGGAAATCATAGTCATAAGAATAGATAGTCTGAAATTTCTATGTTGAAATGCAACTTGCTTTGCACTCTCGTAATAAATGTCTTTGTTTAACTAAAAAATCTTTTCAATTTTTTAATACCGCTAACAGACCATGAAAAGTCATTAGTAGTTAGCACTTCAAAACAAAGCTTTTCAAAAGAACCTTAACTATCTCAAGGTGCACACAAGCTTGCAATAACATATATTTGAGAAATCTGAAGTTTCTAGACTATGTATTTTCTTGTAACTATGTAAATATGAGGAAGTTTTTACATCCAAAAATTGAAAATAAAAAATCTTGGGACATTGTTTATCCCTTTATAAATAAAATTCATGTAAATAAATACTTTTAATAACATCACTTTTCTTTTTTTTTTTACTAAAAAGTTATATTTTTGAATTTTTTTGTTGTTTACTTATGTTTTCATAGACTAATTATAGTTATATTCTTGTTTTTAGAAGAAAAGACTTTCTCTTTTTTTTACTCTATAGAGAAATAGCATTTACCGGTCCATACCTAGACCAGCGGAAAATTAATCTAAATTTTTTTTTTCAATTTTTTTTCAATTTTCTAAAAACTTTCCTTGTTAAATTTTGGTAACAAACATCTTTCATTTACATATATAACAACTATACAGAAGGTGGTTGTACAAAAATCTCACAAATTCTTTAGAAATTGAAAAGTCTTTACAAAATGGCAAAAACATACAAATGTGCGGTTTTTCTTAGTATATGTTTATAAAAAGAAAAGAATTAAAACAAAAGTTAGACTAATTAGTCTAATTGATTCACAATGAGTTCAAATTCAACTCGGTATCTCATCTCGGGTTGAAATCTTTCATATAATAGAACAAGTTTTCAAACACGTGGCAGAGTTGAAATTTCATCCGGGGATGAAATTCTCTCATATGGTTCAGCCCCTAAATCAGTTTGAGAAATCGAATACCGCAAATCGAAAGTGAGGCTTGATTTTTTTATTGCGAAATCGACATAAAAGTCAGCGATTTATTCGACACTTTTAAGATATTCAAAATCAAAACAAAAAAAACGCCGTTTTTTGCAACAAAACTAAAAAACTTCT
>JAYJMI010062549.1:0-11709 GCA_036873855.1 Sarsia tubulosa
ATCTTGAAAACGAAAAAAGATATTGACATGAAATAAAAAGTGTTATTCATAATTTTTGAAGCTCTTCGATATGAGACCAACTTGCAAAAGTAGTTTAGGATCCCTTTAATATAAGACAAAATAATTGTTTCTAGATGTCGTAGGCTACCCAAAGCATTAAATAATTGTTTCTAGATGTCGTAGGCTACCCAAAGCATTAAAGGAATGGGATGCATATAATGAGTTAAAACAAAAGATTGATGATTTTAACGAATGTTGTCCTTTACTTGAAATGATGGCAAACAAAGCAATGAAACAACGCCATTGGGAAAGGATTGAAAATCTATGTCATCACAAATTTGATATTGACAACGAAAACTTTTCGTTAAGAAATATTATGGAAGCACCGTTGCTGAAACATAAGGAAGATATTGAGGTAAAATAATTTTTCAAATTATTTATTTTGCAAAGTTTCTTGTAAGTTCGAATGTTTTTCCTTTTGCTTCTTAATGGCAGTTAAGTTTCTACAATTAACTTTTATAATGATAATCAAGCTGTCATTATGAAAAACTGACAAAGGGAAAAATAAAATAGAACAATGTGTTAGGACCATACTAATTATGAAAATATATTGTAGGATATCTGCATATCTGCTGTTAAAGAAAAAGATATTGAAGCGAAGTTGTCACAAGTTGTTACAGAATGGAAAGCTCAGGTGTTGTCTTTTGCAGCTTTTAAAACAAGAGGAGAGTTGCTGTTGAAAGGTGGCGAAACAACAGAAATTGTTGCATTGTTAGAAGACAGTTTAATGGTACTTGGTTCCTTGATGAGTAATAGGTACACTGAATTTTAAAGTAGCTATCATAACTGGAATCCAGTCTTCTAGCTATGTTATTGAAAATAGCAAGTTTATAAAAAAATTATGTTTTCTAAGTTTCTAAAAGTTCTTTTTCCTATTTCTTTGTAACTGATTTATAGCACAGAAATTATTATAAAGAAGATGTGTAAAGTTAAAATAACTGAAAAAAATAAATTTCCAAGCATGTAAGTCGCAATATTAGTCAAACTGATTTCATTATGTTAATCTTTTGTAAAAAAAAGGAAACATTAACTAGTTCACAAAAATGATGTCGTAAATTTTTATGTAATATTTTAGATACAATGCACCTTTTAAGAAAGATATTCAAACGTGGGTTCAAAAGCTTTCGAATACTTCAGATATTATTGAAAGTTGGTTGGTTGTGCAGAATTTATGGGTATATTTAGAAGCTGTCTTCGTTGGTGGTGATATTGCTAAGCAATTACCAAAGGT
This sequence comes from Sarsia tubulosa, assembly GCA_036873855.1. Lineage (NCBI taxonomy): Eukaryota > Metazoa > Cnidaria > Hydrozoa > Anthoathecata > Corynidae > Sarsia > Sarsia tubulosa. The sequence goes on from JAYJMI010062549.1 coordinate 1,292, forward strand.
ATTTTCATCCTTGGTTAATTTGCTGTAATTTTTGATTTAAAAATGTATTTAGAAAATTCTTGAAATTCCATTACATAATAATAAAACATTACTTAACTTACACACCTTTTCCACCAACATACCGTATAGCCAAAACCTTTTCAGAGTGTCAGAAAAGAATATATGAAATACTTTTGCCTATATATAAGATTTAATCTAAAGTTAATCTTTTAGTTTAAAGTCTGCTGAAATATAAAATGAATGCTGTCCGATTTGTTAGATCTTGGCAGTCAAAGCTGTGAGAAGTTACTGGAATGAGCTTCAGTTACAGCTTACTTAATCAATAATGAAGTGAATTCTCTTATTGTAAATACTTTATAGTTCAGTTTATTGACTAATGCTTTGGCATCATACTAAAATATTTATGTCTTTCTAGGAAGCAAAGCGATTTCAAAATATTGACAAATCATGGGTAAAGATTATGACACGAGCTCATGAAACAACAAATGTTGTACAATGCTGTGTAGGAGATGAAACCATGGGTCAATTACTACCCCATCTATTAGAACAACTTGAAGTTTGTCAGAAATCTTTAACTGGTTACTTGGAGAAAAAACGTCTGTTATTTCCACGTTTCTTTTTTATCTCGGATCCTTCATTACTTGAAATCTTAGGGCAAGCAAGTGACTCACACACCATTCAAGCTCACTTGTTAGGTATATTCGACAACACAAAGAATGTTGGATTCCATGAGCAAGACTATGATCGAATTATATCAATCATATCAAGTGAAGGTGAAATGGTTCCAGTAAGTAATAGTTTACATTATTTTCATATATCTATTTATCAAGGGCAGTCTAATTTTTCTAGTCTAGGCTGTTTTCCACTCACCTTCATGCATTAAGTTTCATTGAGGCTACTAAAATTATAGAGGGCCATATTTAAAAAAGAATAAAATCCACAAGGTGTTTAGACTATATTGCTATTGCCTAGTTATTAGTTCTGGATGTCTCCTTTTAAAGTTCTAGATATGTCTACAATCCTTTTTAGTTACAGATACTTTGAAATATATTAGCATTAACCAAACCTAAGTGATCACATAAAAAAGAAATCCCTGTAAGCCTTACTGCAAAAACATATTTTGTAAAATTTCTTTCTGTTAGCCAGGCTAGTTTACTTCACGTGTTCATTCCCAAGATCTAAAATTTATTGTTATTGATTTTTTATGTTTATATTTACAGTTAGACAAACCAGTGCAGGCTAAAGGAAATGTTGAATTATGGTTAAAAGAATTGTTAGAGCAAGCACAATGGTCATTGCATATTGTTATTAGAGATGCAGCTGTTTCCATACAAGATCCAAATTTCGATATGATGAATTTCTTCAACACATTTGCTTCACAAGTAACTTGTTTTTTTTAAAATGAATATTAACTTGAATATTAATCTAAAGTTACATTTTACTACATTGATTTATTTTGGAAATTTCGTTTCTAAGAATTAATTCATCAGAAATCAAAATAGTTTTGTTTTAAAAATTTGAATATTTATATGTCAAAATCTTAAGTTTATTTTTTCATTATAAACGATATAGGTTTTTATTGATTGGTGCATATTTCTACCAGATTTTATTTCTACTTGCTAAAATATCATTCTAATATAATAATGAAAACTTAGGTTGGCTTACTTGGTGTTCAAATGGTTTGGACACGTGATGCCGAAGAAGCTTTAAACAATGCAAGAACTGATAAGAATATTATGAAGCAAACCAATCAAAATTTCTTGACTCTCTTGAATATGTTGATTGATGTAACGATTAAAGATTTAACCAAAATGGAACGCACAAAGTTTGAAACCCTTGTTACAATTCATGTCCATCAGCGTGATATTTTTGACGACTTGGTGAGATTTTCAAATGATTTCAACCTGCTATACAAGTTTTGATAATTGACAGTTTTGATTTGTTATGATTTTGAAAAATATTAGTTATAAATACATTTTTCCTAAAACATAACGATAACGATAATCAGCATTCGTTTGATAAATATAAGTTGATTTCTTTTTCAGGTTCGAATGCACATTCGTACACCAACAGATTTTGAATGGTTAAAACAATCTCGCTTTTATTACAAAGATGATGTTGATGATTGTTTGATTTCTATCACTGATGTTGATTTCAGTTACCAGAATGAGTTTTTGGGTTGCACTGATCGTCTCGTAATTACACCATTAACAGATCGATGTTATATTACTATTGCACAAGCTTTAGGAATGTCCATGGGCGCTGCACCTGCTGGTCCAGCCGGAACAGGAAAGACTGGTAGGAGTTTTTTAAGTTTTCATATAGAGATTATAAAAAAGATAACTAAATATTCATTCAGTCTTTAGTATCATTTTAAAATTGTTTTTTTTTTCACAGTAAAGTATAGATAATATCATTCATCATTACTGAGTATCATTGGTGATACCTAGCTGGGGTAATTATTACATAACCTAACATAGCTACTAAAATCACAAATCACTATTTTAAAAATATTCTTCACTTTATCTCGTTACCTAGAGTTTCACTCCCCATCATTTTCCTACTTATAAAGGGCCATAATATCGATAGTATCTTCCTATACTCCTAAAAACATTGCATATAGTGATTTAAATTTAGTTTTAATCAGCATGATGTTAACATGTTATTTTTAGAAACTACGAAAGATATGGGTAAAGCTCTTGGGAAATATGTTGTTGTATTTAACTGTTCAGATCAAATGGATTTCAGAGGTTTGGGCCGTATTTACAAAGGTTTAGCACAGTGTGGTGCTTGGGGATGTTTTGACGAGTTTAATCGTATTGAATTACCTGTGCTATCAGTAGCTGCTCAACAGATCTACATTGTGTTAACTTCAAAGAAAGAAAGGAAGAAGCAGTTTATATTCTCAGATGGAGATGTTGTAGATTTAAATCCAGAGTTTGGTATCTTCTTGACTATGGTAATAAAGTTTTAAGGAATAATTTAAATTTTAGTTTATGTCTTTTAAATGCTTTTGCTAAATTTTAAAAAGGACTTTTGCTGTGTCGTGATTTTTTTTGCTAAGATTTTTCCATAATTGAAGAAATGATTCAACGCTTTGTTGTTTAGTTGAAATGGTGAAGATTTGTTGACAAAAAAATGCATTTTAATTTTAGAATCCTGGTTATGCTGGTCGACAAGAATTACCAGAAAATTTGAAAGTTCAGTTCCGGACAGTTGCTATGATGGTACCTGACAGGCAAATCATCATGCGAGTGAAACTTGCTAGTTGTGGGTTTTTAGAAAATGTTATTCTTGCACAAAAGTTTTTTACCTTATACAAACTTTGCGAAGAACAGTTAACAAAACAGGTATTAACGTTTGCTATAAAGTTTGAATTGGACTTCTAAAGACTGAACCATAGTTTTTCTTGAAAGAAAATGAAGAATGTATTAATTAGAAATTTACACAAGCAATAGTTTTGTTTTTAGCTTCAATATATTTCATGAAATATAATCATTGTTAAAGATAAATGTTTTTATTGGATCAAATAAATAGCTTTGTTATAACTAATAACACATTCTCTAGGAAAAAGAAAGTAGTTTATTATCAGGAGTTTAGCAGTATATTTTTCATTCTAGGTGCATTACGATTTTGGTTTACGTAATATCCTATCAGTTCTTCGAACACTTGGAGCAAATAAACGTGCTAATCCTAGTGACAGTGAAAGTACAACAGTCATGAGAGTGTTACGTGATATGAACCTTTCTAAATTGGTGTGTAATTTATTATTTATCCTTTTATCGTTAAAAAGTCACTTCTGTTAAGATTTTACTCAAAGGTAGTTTACGATAATAACAGTAAAAAGGAATATTGTTTTTCTTATTCTTATTTTGTATTCGCAACCCATGATAGTGAGCTTAGTGTATTCAAAATAGTTTTCGGATCCCTGGCTTTGCTGAAGGGATCCTATATATAAATTCAGCTCCGTCTGTATGTCCGTAACACAGTTTCCTCAGAAACCTTGATTTTTTGCATTGTGTTAGTGGATCATAAGTTATTCAAATTGACAGAGCCAAATTTTTGACAAAAGATCTTATTTACCCAAAATTAGAGTCAAAAGGTCAAAATTTGCCCAAAAATAACTACATTCCGAAATTCTTGTTTGCCGGCAAAATAGAAATTATTTAGAAATAGTGATTTCAATTTCCACTTGCTACTACGTAGGTGGATGAAGATGAACCTTTGTTCTTGAGTTTGATCAATGATTTGTTCCCTGGTATTGTACTGGAGAAAGCAGGCTACCCACAATTAGAAACATTCATTCAAAAAAACGTGGAAGAGAATGGTTATGTTTACCATGCTCCATGGGTGTTAAAACTGATTCAAGTAAGTTCAAAAGTTGTTTCATCATCACAGCAGCTGTGGTACGGTACTGAACAATATTTCATTCGGATGATTTTCTGGGGAAACAATTTGATTAAAGTATATGCTACGCAATAATAATTCTATGCAATATCTCATTAACATTCTATGCAACACCTCCTATTATCCTCATAGAGAGTTAATTCTATGCAATATCTCATTAATTAAATAAACTAAAGATTTGTAAGATAGGTTATTATTTATTTCAGTTGTTTGAAACACAACGTGTCCGCCATGGGCTTATGTGTCTTGGACCTAGTGGAGCAGGGAAAACAGTATGTATCAATATGCTTATGAAAGCTATAGGGGATGGAGGAGAGCCTCATCGAGAACTTCGAATGAATCCAAAAGCTATTACAGCACCACAGATGTTTGGTCGACTTGATGCTGCTACTAACGATTGGACTGATGGTATCTTTTCAACGCTTTGGAGAAAGACTTTAAAAACAAAACCAGGTTAGAAATGTTTTCCTAATCGAACTTTGACAACCTATCATAATGTAACATCCTGATCATATCCTTTTTGTTGCTTATCCTTGCTATATAAAGCTTTAAACTAATGACCTACTTTATTGCCTAAATTCATGAAAAAGGGGGAGAACATATGTGGTTGTCTGATGCTGAATTTGAATGTTGCTTTAAAGAGGACTTTAGATACAAAAGGGCTTTTACTTAGTCGTCAAACTAATGTGAAGTATATGTTTAGAGTTTAGAGTTCTGTCTGGTTTGTTCGTTCATCTGTCTGCCTATCAGTCTTTTTTCATGTTAGGCATCCTGAACGGCTAAAGAATAACATGTGATTTTTATTTAGCTATTTCTTAACAATTTCTTAATCTCACCTGTTGTATTATTTTTCTTTAAAAGGTGATAAAGTATGGCTGATTCTTGATGGTCCTGTTGATGCTATCTGGATTGAGAATCTAAACTCTGTGTTAGATGATAACAAAACGCTAACTTTAGCTAATGGTGATCGTATTGTAATGTCACCTCAATGTAAAATCTTATTCGAGGTGCATAATGTTGATAATGCTTCACCAGCTACTGTATCAAGGGTGGGAATGGTGTTCATGAGTTCATCTATTCTAGATTGGCGACCAGTTCTAGAGGTTAGTGTTGTTTGGCTTTTCTAGATTAGTTTTTAACATTATTGATGTAAGGGTGAGTTTTATGAAAGTTAAATAATGTAAAATAAATAGAATATTAGGATTCATTTTAGTCTATTTTTCAAAACAGACTCAAGTTCTGAGGTCCTATCTTATTAAACAAAGAGTGATATTTGCAGCACCATTTTATATTGACGTTATAAGTTATTGTGAAATTGTAACAAATTTCTAACACTCGATATTAATCGATATTAAAGCATACAGTAACGATAAGGCCTTGAATAGCCTTGCACTCTTTTGTTTCAGGCTTTAGTTGATGAAATAGATTGTTGCTTAAAAGTCAACTTTAAAGGTCCAATTTACTTTGTAATTGGAATTTTAATTTGCTTAAAAGTCAACTACATATTTGCTAGTTATTTTTTGGATCCTTAACTTTGCCTCTGTTCGTCCGTACACAGTTCTGATTTTGTGCAATAAGTTATCGGGTCATAAGTTATTAAAAGTGACAGAGCCAGATTTTTGACAACAAAAATTTGTTCACCAGAAATTGGGGCCGAAAGGTAAAAATGGGCCAAAAATCACTATTTTTCAAGATATCTCAAGGTCCCTACAATAACTTTTTCTTATTTTTAGCTCAAAGCTAGAGGCAAATAAAGGCTTTAAACTGGCATAAGTGTCATCATTCCGAAAATTCTTGTTTGCCAGCAATTTAAGGTCAAGGAGCCACTTTTTGTGCCGAATTGATATTTTGCGTGATATCTCATGCTACAGAGTTCCAATTTACTTGAAATTTTGTACAATGATGGAGATTAGTAAAGCATAATATTTGATCTCATAGTTTCTCCATAATTCTGCTTATTTCGATACAAATGCTGTAAAAAGACTTAGTTTTTCGTTTACGTCAATGAAAGAGCTGATAATTAGCGATAGCTATACATTTGCATTGTTTTACAATATTTCTCATTTCTGCATGATATTGCCATTTGATTGAAACTGTTAGTTGCTGGGTATCCAATGTCTAATTATCACTTGTTCATAATAGAAGAGCTCTTACTACTGTCTTTTTAAAGGGTTGGTTACGATCATCCAGATCAGCTACTGAAGCAGAAACGATTCAAAATACTTTCGACAACGTTTACGATGGGTTGTTAGCACTCCTTTACCAAAGCTTAAATCCAAAGATGGATCTTTTACAAATCAATGTTGTTAAACAGGTAATACTGATGACAGATCAGGAAATTTTATTTTATAGATAGTATTTTTTGTATATGCCTGCATCTTATCTTTGAGCAAGTTCTTGCTTTCTTCAAGAAAGATTATTTTGCTACTTCTACACACACTGAAACTTTGGATAGATAATATAATAGGTAGATTTTAAACCTTAGCACCTTACAGGGGAAGCTTCGGATAGATAGTATAATAGGTAGATTTTAAACCTTAGCACCTTACAGGGGAAACTTCGAATAGATAGTATAATAGGTAGATTTTAAACCTTAGCACCTTACAGGGGAAATTTCGGATAGATAGTATAATAGGTAGATTTTAAACCTTAGCACCTTACAGGGAAACTTCGGATAGATAGTGTAATAGGTAGATATTTTAAACCTTAGAACCTTAGCACCTTACAGGGAATCGGAACAAGCTCCTTTCAAGATATCTGAATTCAATGCTCGAAAATATTGAAAGCAAGATAATTTTTCAGGAAACCAGGGAATTGGAACCAGATAGAAGCAGCCATTTTTTTTATGGCAACAACAAAAGTGTAACAAAATGATACATTTCAAATAGTTCATCAGTGATGAGGTATACAAAGGGTTTCAATGAAATAAAAAAGACTGATCTCTATTTCAAAGCACTTCCCTTTAATCTGAGCCGACGATTTTTTTATAATAACAAATTTCTTTGCTTGTTAAAAATCAAGCACCTTAAAATAAATACCTGGAAAACTTTGACTACATTCATGATAAAAATCATTTAAATGTAAGTTGTTGTTGATAGATGTATTAGCAGTTTTGTATTGTTATAGATATGTAATAAATAAGTTTTGTTTAGTTTATTTCTTATAATCTCTTTGGCAATCATTTTTAAATTTCTTTCTCAATTATTCCACCAGGCGATCGATTTACTTGATGGACTGATTCCAAACCGAGAGGAACATGGTCAGTTACCTGTAGCTCATTTAAATAAGCTCATTGTATTTGCATTGATGTGGAGCACAGGTGCGTTACTAGAGTTGGATGATCGTTCGAAGATGGAGATGCACATGAGATCAACCAAGTGTTTAGATCTACCTAACATCCCTGAAGAATCATTAGAAACGATATTTGAATATGTTGTGGATGATAATGGTAAGGTTTGATTTATTTGAAATACTCTGCATGGTTAGTTATTTTGTGAGAAAAGGAGGTGAAATTTTATTAAATGGTGGTAAGTTATTACACTTACGGGTGAATTTTATTAATTGAAATCAATGTATTTTAAGGTGTATCATTCCTGAAATGAGTTTTAATTTGTAGTTGATTCATAATTAAAGTCAAGATAATAATATATTTTCATCTCAATCTTGCCTTTAATTACCGTTTGGTGTGGAACAGTTAATTGACGGTTTTATTAATTTATCAAAATTGAGTTGTTCTCAACTGTACCATCGGACCAGTGTTTAGTTATAGAATTTACAGCATCATTTTATCTGTTTACTGTTTTAGGTGAATGGGAACATTGGCGAAACAGAGTACAAGAATATATCTATGCATCTGATAGCAAGCCAGAATATTCATCCATTCTAGTACCTAATGTAGATAATGTGTGTACAGACTTTTTAACTAACTGCATTGCAAAGCAGGGAAAGGTAATACTAGATGTATATTATTTTAAATAATGAATTTCACTACCTTACCAGTAAAGCATTTAGAAATTATGCAGTAATCTACTATGGTATCTCCTCCTTTCTATTAAATTTAAATTTGATTTTAGGCAATTATCAAGGCTACTGCCTGGTGAAAAGAATAGAGAAATGTTTAAACTGTTAGGCATTGTATAAAATCTTGTTAATTAATATAAATATCTGTGGGAACAAATGATGCACAACTTTTGATTTTATTGGACTCCCGGCGGAGTCTCATAAATTCAGGCTCGTTCGTCCGTCCGTTCGTCTGTTACCAACTTTTCTCAGAATTGGCTCGTTATTTTTTTCCGACTTTATGCATGATATTAGCTAAAATCTGACGGAGCCAGGTTTTTCTCGAAAATTCTCGTTTTCTCAAAATTGGGGTAATAGGGTAAAATTTGGGCCCAAAATATACATTTTGCCCTGTATCTCAATCAGATTTTTTTTTTTTTGTACATAGTTAGAGATAAGTATAAGATATAAATTGAATTGTTTATAAATTATAAATTCTTGTTTACACATAACTGGGGTCAAAAGGTCTAAATTTACTACGTAACGCAGCTATCTCTGGAACCGTTCATCAGTTTTCACTGATTTTTTGTATGAAGTTAAAGGGTCATAAATGTAGAAAAGTCATTTAGCCAGATTTTTTAGGAAAATTCTGGTTTCCATGGTAACAGGGTCAAAAGGTCAAATTTGGGCCAAAATTAGTATTTTTTAAATACATCTCAAGGTCCGCTCGTCAGATTTTTTTAATTTTTTGTGCAAAGTTAGAGACAAGTATAAGGAATAAACTGATATAAGCGTCATGATTCCGAAAATTCTTGTTTGCACGTAACTGAGGTCAAAAGGTCTAAATTTACTACATAACCCAGCTATCTTTGGAATCGTTCATCTGTTTTCTCTGATTTTATGCATGAAGTTAAAGGGTTATGAATGATGAAAAGTGGAGGAGCCTGATTTTTTAGAAATATTTTTGTTCCCATGGAAACGGAAAAAGATCAAATTTGGTAATTTTTAGTATTAGTAATAGTTTTAAAAAAAAAATTATACCAGGAGTCCACTGGTAATCCATCCCTTGTTCTTATATTGACCTTTTTTTCATAGTTTTAAAAAAAGTTATACCGGGAGTCCAGCAGTCAGTCTTTCTTGTTAGCATCAAATTTATCCAATAATAAAAGGCTGCTATTGAGTACAGTTGTTTTATTTATTATACCAGATGGGACTGTAGTTGTTTTAGTTTATAAGTTTCTTTTTTAGGCTGTGTTATTGATTGGTGAGCAAGGTACAGCTAAAACTGTGATGGTTAAAGGTTTTATGTCAAAATATAATCCAGAACAGCACATGGGAAAAGCTTTTAGTTTTTCATCAGCAAGTACTCCTGATTTGTTCCAGGTAAGCTTTGGTATATGAATGGTTAGTAATTATAATATAACTTGCTTTTTTAGTAGTATTTATAAATGATTTCAGCTACTCTGATAGAATTAAGAATTGTTCTAAATTAAATAAAAGGGAACCTAAGTTTTTAAGGCCAGTTGGGCTCATATAGTAGAGCCTCGGTTTGTTTTTGAATATTACAAAATAATTATTTCATGACATTTACTATCCATAAGTAATTAAAATAAAATGTACCAGCTTTCACAAACAACACCTGTTTTTAGAGAACACTTGAGAGCTATGTTGACAAACGAGTTGGTACAACTTATGGACCACCTGCTGGTCGTAAGATGACAGTATTTGTAGATGATATTAACATGCCAATCATCAATGAATGGGGAGATCAGGTGACTACTTAAGCTTCTTATTGGATCCCCGGCTTTTGACGAAGGGATTCTACAAGTTCAGGTCTGTCTGTACGTACGTAACACAGTTTCCCGCGAAACGTTCATCAGTTTTTTCTGATTTTTTGCATGAAGTTAAAGGGTCATGTATGTAGAAAAGTGACGAAGCCGGATTTTTTAGAAAAATTCTTGTTTCCATGGAAACAGGGTCAAAAGGTCAAATTTGGGCCAAAATTGGTCTTT